>PVIC010026435.1:0-24473 GCA_004025085.1 Thryonomys swinderianus | reverse complement strand
TCCCCCCTCCTCCCCCTTTATACATGCTCTTTTATTTTCTTTCTGTATCATATTTATTCCTTCCCCTCATCACATTCCCACACCAAGTTTCCTATAGAAATATTCCACTCTATAAAAGCTGTCCTACTTTCTAGAACTCAACAAATGTGTTTTTTTAAAGAACCATAAAATGTGTCTTTATAATTAGGATTGTGGTACAATGGACAGTCTTGTTGTTGATACAATTGGATTATTCACTGGTTTTACAGTTTTATCTTATAGATCCTGGATATATACAAGTATATACTTAATTATTAAACTTCCTAATTTAGAAATCCTTACCACCCAGATGATAGCACTGTTAAATTCTTTCTGACATGTATTCCAGTAAACTTGATGTCTTTTTCCAGTTTGTCTTCCACATTGAATCATTGATTCATTCTCTTCCCCCACTAGACTCTGGATCAATCTATTCATTTCTAAGACTTGGAAGTATACACAAAATGCTAGGAAAGAGAATTTTAAGACACTAGAGAGAACTGCACTTACCTAACTGTAGGGTATTGAGCAATGGTTATGTTAAAGTTAAGTGATTTTTCAGTTCAATAACATCTCTAGCTAAGTTGCTGTTATTGTTTTTTCTTCCTACTGTTGTACTACGATGTAACATGTGGAAGAAAGCCTACATATCACTCAGATTGGACTACATTATCTTTCACTAACAAATCATTCTGAATCTGAGTGATTCACAATAGTAAAAGTATATTTCCTGCTCATGCTGCTGGAACCTCTTAGCTTGACAATACATCTGGTCTATGTATGTCACTCTCGCTTAGAGACTCAGGATAACACATCCTCCAGATCTTTGTGATCACTGGGATAAGGACAAAAGAGCATCATTGACCAGGTATTGGTTCACTAAAGCCTCACCTGGAAGTGACCACCTTACTGCACTTACTTTCCTCATCAGGTTTTCATTGGCCAGTGCAAATTCCATTGGATATGGAGTCCACTCTGGAGAATTGGACACTGAGAACAGGTGAAATCACTATATGTACATCATTAGTAGCTACTATTAGTAATTAACTAAAAATTCAGTTTTCCTAGCCCGAAGAATAAAAATTTCTTGCTGAATTTGAATCATAAAAACTGTCTACCAAAGCAAATTATGTTTCATACGTATGTTTTTAAGTGAAATACTGTATTTACTAAAAACTTGATGCACAATACAATTTTTAAAATGAGGAACACCACCTCGTAACTGAAGTATGCCTAATCCATGTCTCCATTGGAAAGCTTTTACTTATTTTAGGTAGCTTAATTTTCTTTCAAATTTAATGGATTGTTTTTGACTCACAAAGACATAGGGCTGAGAACTTTAAAAAACTTCGTGCCTGCGGGGAGTTTTGTGATTTAGTCATCTCACATGTTCTCCATTCTCCCAATTCATTAGCTGTTGATTGAATGGAAAGATTTTTTTTGGAGTTGGGTAAATTTAAACTATATTTTTAAGAAAATTTTCATATTGCTTGATTCCAGTACAAAAAGTTTTGCTTTTGTGAATGCTACTAAGTCACAGGTTTTTTAATAAAGTATTTGTTTGTTTACTAGTCTGTTTATTTCCAAGCCAGATGGTGGTTCAGTTATGTCACATTCACAAACATGTTATATGTTAGCAATGACTCCATCAAAAAATTGCATAGTTTACTATTAATAGTAAAATGCCTTATATACAAATTCTACCTACCTGTTATTGGTTTAGAAAATTATAAATTACCTCTTTGACACACAATTGTTTCAGGGGCATTGCTTTTTGAGAAAATTTTAGATTGGAAGTGTGTCTTCACTTAAATGTCAGTTTCTGTGGCTATTCAAATCTATGTGTGTGTGTATGTGTGCACGTGCATGCATGTATGTGTGTGTGTGTGTATGTGCATGCTGATGCCCTTTGACATGAAAACAAGGCTGAGTACTTTAAAACTGAGAAACTTACTATGATTCACATCTTTATTCTACCAGTGAAAATAATGTTCTGAATTTTTTAGGGACTAATAAAAGAAGAATTTCTAGGAACCCATTGTAAATTTAAGCAAAAGTTTGCAATAGGCATGTGAAAACTGATAATAACAATTTTCAATGTTAATTGCTATTATATAATAAGAACATACAACAGCAAACCTGAGTTTATGTTTGAAATGTTATGGCTTTGCTTTTTAAAGGTAGATAAATGTAACTGCAATGTAGATTTCCTAAAAAGTTTAAAATTCACATGTAGTGTGATTGCCTGATAGTAGCCGCCTAAGGGTGTGGGGGTGGAGGGTTGTAGGTTGGATAGGGGAATGGGGAAAAATGAGAATTAAATTGTGTCATATACTGGTACAAACTCCCAATATTTATGATATGATGTGTATATACAATATACCAATAAAGATAAAAAAATTTTTAAAAACTTTATGCTGAGATTTAGAAAGTATGTAAAAAAAATTTTTTTTGAGAACACAGTAAAGACCTGGGAATAATGTTCTTTAATTGGTGAGTAATGTTTTCCTTGATTCAAGAAGTGCTACACTTTATCATTGTTGCTATAACCCAAAAGACAAGAAAATGGAAAAAGATTGTCTATGGATGCAAGATTTCAATTTGACCATTATACAAATTACGAAAGGCTTAAATTAGCTTTATGAAATCCACTTCCTGTCAAAACAGTGGATGGTTTGTTTTTGGGTGTATTTAAGTTTTTAAAAATCAGAACAAGAGAAATAAATTGTACTGGATCATCTCATAGTGGCCGAATGAATAATGTAGAAGTAATTCTTTTCTAATCGTTTCCTACAACCTTTGGGCACTTCCAAGTAAGGATATTGTGCAAGAATGATTCTAAGAGTGTTTCTAAGAGCAACTAAACAGAGAAGAGCCTCATTCAACTTGTCCTTGAAAATCTACATTTAAAACTATATTTCAAATAGAAAGAACGCTGTGATTTTGAGTAGGGGAAGCCCCAAGGATTGTCTTTGAGGATAGTTCTAAAACATGGGTATTTTTTTCTTCCAGTTCATCAGTAGTAAGGATACTGAAAATTGTTCAGGGGAAACAGAATTTACAAAGCATTTGTCATGAAATTGCCCTGGATACAGAGTCAGTGAGAAGGTAAATGAATTCTTGACAAGGACACAAAAATTAACAAAGAAAGAGTTCAGCCAAAAACATCATAACATGTAAGTGACTGCTACTAGAAAGCAATCTCATTCTCTGAAAGTAAAATAATTATCTAATATATTTTTCAACAAAGCAACTACTTGTCTCAAACTATGTTTTCACTTGAACTTGGCAGTTTAGACTTGGAAGGTGAATCAGGAAATTCAACATTTTATTCTTAGACTTGCCAATAAATATCTACATTATATGAAACCAGTTTCATAATGTCCCGAGTCTCACCTTTATATTTTAAAATACTTTTTTTATTAGGTAATCTCTGAAATGCATGTTAATCTGAAGTAATATTACCCAAAGAAAGAGAATACTCAATAAGCACAAACAAGCGACTGAGAGAACAACAAAAGGGAAAGCTGGTAGAAATGGTTCCCCTTATTTACCTTGATGGATTGGCTATTTAAAGAAAGTTAGATTGCTCTCTTGGCCTAGCTGGACAGCTCTCACATGCTCCCAGCTGGCACTGTGGGGATGAGAAAGGAGGATGGAAGGATAAGAAAAGGCAAAGAAGTAGAGCCACAGGCTCTTTCTGCTCTTCTGAAGCTTTCAGGTGCTTCTCTGGGGGAAGGCACACTTATGTGGTTCCAAAATAAGCACGAGCCACCCTTTCAAAGTGATGGATTACCTAACATAGAACTATACCTGCCTCTGAAAAAGTTTTAGATATTTGTAGGACTTATGTCCTTGAATCCCACCTTCAGAACTTACTATTCTATCATCAAGGAGTATATGATATTCATCCAGGCTAGTGGGCCAGAAAAAAATTTAAGACACTTATAGAAATCTTTACAAAAGTTTTAAGAATTTTAATTCTTAATTTTGATTTAAGAATCTTAGAGTGAGGAATTGAGTGGAAAGTAGTGATACAAGAAGATATACAATGATCAGTAGGATTCAGTGATGGATTAGAGAGGCCAAGAGTCACAAAAAGAGACTTTACTCAATTTGTCACTATAGAACCTGCCACCAGATTCAGTTGAATTGTTTCTTACCACTTACTGATAGGGTATTTATGTGACTCTCCAAGCTACTGATTTATTATGGTCTGTGCAGTCATAGTCTCTGCTACTGTTAATCTGTATTTGTAGTCACTCTCCAGCACTAGCATCACTGCCTCAGCTCCATCTCACATCATAGGCATTAGATTCTCATAGGAAATGTGCTATATAGATTCCTTGTATACACAGCTCACAGGAGGGTCTGTATGCTCATGAAGATGTAATGCTGCTGTTGACATGAAGAGAGCTGACATTCAGGTGGTAATACAAATGACATGAAATAGCTGTACATACAAATGAAGCCTCACAATTTCCAGCTGCTCACCTCCTGCTGTTTGGCCAAGTTCTTAGGAGATCAAGGATAAGTACAAGTCAAGGACGAGTACTACTCAAGGACCCCTGTTGTAACATGCTTTTTAGAATTTTACACTCACTGCAATCAGATTGATGAGGAGCTTACATTTTTGTGAATATTTCCAATACAGAAGATAGAAGTCAAGATAAGCGAGAAGACAATTATAGGTGAAGGTAGGCAACACAGAAAGGTATTTTCTTTTCTTTTGTTTTAATCTATAAGACAAGGTAAATGCCAAATAGCATTTTTATAAATATGCTTGCTTTTGAG
Organism: Thryonomys swinderianus; assembly: GCA_004025085.1. Lineage (NCBI taxonomy): Eukaryota > Metazoa > Chordata > Mammalia > Rodentia > Thryonomyidae > Thryonomys > Thryonomys swinderianus. Next base: position 19,661 of record PVIC010026435.1, on the reverse strand, counting down.
TTCATAGAAGTCTGAAGAAAGAACATGTAAGAAAAAAAAGAAGTTTTTCAAATGTGCTTCTCATTTGTCCTATTTAAGAGATGAATAAAGGAATCATGTTAATTAAGAAAACAAGCAGGACTCTATTAAAAATCAAAGATCAAATGCTGGGAAGTTCTAACTTCAGTCATGCTATGCATAATGATATTTCTGTCAATGATAAACCACACATACAATAGTGGTCCATAGATTATATCACCTAGTGATGTCATAGCCATCTTAGTTTGTTCAAGTTGACTTTATAAAGGTAACACAACGACCACATAATTTAATAATTCATCCCTCAGAGTGTATTGCCGTGGTTAGATGAAATGTGGCTATACGCTAATTGAAATTCAAGGTCCTACAGAAACATTCCATGAAATGTCATTACATGTAACATGTCTGTTTGACTTAGTTTGTTGTTCAGAAAGACTCACTTCCCAGTGAACTCACTTGTGTGGCTTGCGAGCTGCTGCTGACCAAAGACGCCTGTCCGTATGGGGATTGTTACTGGGCACTCTGTGCTTCTTCACAGCACACTGTGAGGCTCGACGAACAAATATCCCATGGGAAAAATTCCCTACAGCTTTCTGCAGCCTCGTCTTAGAAGTCACATAGGAAAGCTCTCAAGGTGGCAGCAGTGCCACTCACAGAGGCCAACACAAACCAACGTGGCCCAGGACACATCAGAGGAGTGAGGTCTCTATTAAAATGAAAGTTTCAGATTATTAAAGTTTTGATTTTGTTACAGAAGATTTAATCAACAAGGGGAGACTTCAAATTCAACTAGAAATGGGTACATAGCAAAATGTGTCAACAAGGAAATAAAAGATTCAAAGAAAATTGATCGCTTTAAAAGAAAGTTGCTATGAACATGGGTGCAAATATGTCTTTATGAAATGATTCTTTTAATTCCTTCATAGCAGCTCAATTTGTGATAGCCTAGGCTTGGAAATAACTCAGATGCCCATCAACTGGAAACTGGGTAAGGAAGATGTGTCTTTTTATAAAATGGAGTATTACTCTGCCAAAAGGATGACAAGCTTGAGTCGTTTATGTACAAATGGACACACCTTGAGGACACACTAATAAGTGAAATAAATAGGTAACAGATATGTAAATACCATATCTTTTCTCTGGTATGAGAACTTGTAGATGTAAATGAGTTCTAGAATGTATGATAATCACTTCTCGGCCTTTTGGCTAAGATCAAGTGTAGAATGTATGATAGATTTTGTGAAAGAAGAAATATTCAAAGGAAATGTGGTAGGGAAAAGTAATAAGGGGAAAGAATAAATATGATTTGAAGAGAAAAAGAAAGCACATATATATAGGGTGGGGGTTTGTGGGGTGGGTTGGGATATGGGTAAAAATGAGAATTAGCTCATATCATATACTGGAACAAATTCTCCAATAATGAGTGTGATTGTGAGCTGTATATAAAATGTACAAATAAAGAATTCAATTAAATAAAAAATAAAGAAAGTTTACTCTTACTTATTTGAGAATAGTGTTTATATGGTCATAGAGCTGTCAGCATTAAATGCTTACATAATGAAAACTCTGCTCTAATTCCATTGGGAGGGTAGGATACATGTTCAAATTCATTGTGCATATTGATAGGCACTGGAGGAGATTACAGAAAGCTAAATAATTATCTACTATATTAGGAAATTAGCAAATGTCCAAAATTTTAGAAATTCAAGTAGTCATAATGTTCACATTATTTTTATTTTTTTGTTGTTTTTTGGTTTTTGGTTTTTGGTTTTTTTTGAGACAGGGTCTCGCTTTGTAGTTCAGGCTGCCTCTGAGCTCACTACGTAGCCTAGGCAAGCCTCGAACTCAGCAATCCTCCCGTCTCTGCCTCCCAAGTGCTGGGATTACAGGCGTGAGCCACCATGCCCGGCTGCATTATTTTTAAAGATAGTGATACACACACTGATTTAAAAGTCTAGAAGTACTCGCAACTGAGAAATGCAATAGATTCAAAAATGATGGGGCAAATGTGTGCTAGTTTCATAAATTTTTGAAACTATTTAAATCTTTAGACTAAAAACACAGGAATCTACTTTGGGGCTTGGGAAGACGCTGAGGTTTTCACTCTCTGTTGTCTCCATCGTGTATTTTGCCAGGGTCTCTGGAAGGAGTGTTGGGTGGCTATGTGTAGTAAAATGGAGCTTCTCTGGCCCCTCCAGCAGCGCCAGTCACCACTTCTCCATCTGCAGAACCGTCACGAGATTCTCTGTACACCCAGGGCTGGGAGAGGACAGAGGGCATGAGCTGAAGGTGTCCTCGTCACCCTCCTGACTCTAGAGCCTTGGAGGAAAGCATGTCTTTAAAAGGACCTTTAATAAATGGGGCAGAAATAATCACATCCACAAAACTCATCAAGCTTCCCAGGAAATATGAACGTAAATAAAATATTGATTAAAAGCTAAAAGGATTTTAATTAGGTTACTTAGTTTAATAGTTTAATTTGGCAGAAACAGACAACTTGGACAAGGTTCTTTGTGTAAGCACATTTTAAATCACTAATTAAAATTTCAGATGGCAATCCGAGATTAGCAAAGGGATCTTCAAAGGCAAGCAAGATGCCCATTTATTTTATTTTATTAAAAAACTCAAGGCAACTCTGAGATGTTGCATTGGGTCCTCTATTTGAAGTAATATGAATACTTGGATATGCTGTAATCCACTTTGACCCATACACCATCTGTAATTAATTTTATATTGAACAGAAAAGATAATTTGGATGAGTAGAGATCATATAATTATTTTTATTGAAAAATCTCCTATACTTTTAGTAGAACAGACAGAACTGATCATTCGAAAGCAATTTTCAAATAGGGTAAACTGAGTTCTAAATGTTTACAACCCATAACACAGTAAGACATTTATTCAGTCTGAATGAGGTAGTTCACCAACCATTTGGAAGTGAAGTTCACACAGAGGACCTACTTTTGAGTCTCTGTTAGGTTATTACACATCAGAATACTAAATGACCCACTTCAAGGTCAAACCTAAATCTATGACTGTATTTCACATAGTGAAGAATACAGTGTATATCATTTGAGGACAGTAGATTACAGGGGTAAGCCCTAGAGCCACATGGCTGAGCTAAAATCCTGGGTTTATCACCTACCAGTCAAGTGACCATGAACAATTGAGATAGCATTCCTTTGCCTCAGTATCCACAAGTCTGACATAAGAGTGGTGACACTAATAATGCCTACTTTACAGGATCTTTATGAGGATGCAGGAAGCAGAAAGTCTTGAACACTTAGTATATCAATCTATAGCACATAGTCAATACTCAATGTTAGCTCTACAAATGAGATGTAATTTGACTAGCAGAGTTGGGAAACATTGAAAATGTTTTATTTTTAAAATTTAATGTATTGGTACATTTTATGTACACATCATGATCACAATCGACACTGAGAATTTGTCCCAGTACATGACATGACTTAATTCTCATTTTTCCCCATTCCCCTGCCCTCCCTACAACCCCCGCCCCTACATATATAATACAGCAAAAATGTTTATTTCTAATTGGAGAAAAAGAAGAGATAGCATCGAGCTGGAGGGTTAGCTCAGTGGTTCTGGCGCCTGCCTCGCAAGCACAAGGTCCTGAGTTCGATCCCCGGCAAGCACATACAATGCTGGGCATGGAGACTCACGCCCACCAGCCATCAATACCGCATACCACAGTGCCGGGCGTGGTGGCTCACGCCTATAATCCCAGCACTCGGGAGGCAGAGACAAGAGGATTGCTGAGTTCGCAGCGGCTTGCCTGGGCTCCATAGTGAGCTCAGGGCCAGCCTGAACTACAAAGCAAGACCCTGTCTCAAAAAAAAAAAAAAAAAAAAGAAGAGATAGCATCAAGGGACTGTGCTTTTAGATAGATCTTGATTCAAATTTCAACTCTCCCATCTATTAACTGTATACCTTAAACAAGTTACTCAGTATCTTTTTGCCTCTTATATAAATGAGAATATAACCACATCTAACTTAAAAGTCAATAAGATTAAGTCCCTACACAAAGCTTGACCCATGAAAATTGTTCGGCACATACTAAGTGACCATCTTCTCTCTCCTACAAGAAATTGTAACAGTACAAGAGACGTGCGGTGACCGGCTGGTAGCAATTTATTCACATGCCGATGCCCGGAAGTGGCAACCACTAGTTTAAATTCTCTAGGGTGTACTGATTTTATATAAGTTTCCCAGACACGGGTCTGAGTAGGCCCTGATGTAATCAAAATCCATAACTCATCTTATAGAGAGGAGACAGTATTTTGATTCATACACAGATTAATCTCACATGTCAAAGATACTGGTATTTACATAAGTGTCACTGTAGCTTTGGAACAAGTCGTGGAACAATGGGCATGACATTCACTCTCCCTTAGATAACTTCAGAAGAAGTGCTGAGGGCACTATCTGCATTTCATGGTTGTGTTCCTGACCTCAGTCCAGACATTTGGCTGATATCGCGTTAAGATACCGGGCTGAAATTCTAACAGGATGCTGATTTCCTGATAAACTCCCCACAACTTTCTATTGCTACCACAAGTTACAGGGGATGAACCTTTGGTTGCCAAGAAAAAAAAAAAGAAAATATATTCCTTTGATTAATGCTCACAAATCAAGCAACCAAACATGCTTATGTTTATCTATGTTTAAATATGTTTTTATTAGGCCGCAATGATGATGACTAACAATAGTGAAAAATGAGGGAGAAATCTGCATATAAAAATTTCAAAGAACAGAGGAGCTTAATCAGGTCCTCTGTCTTCCTCATTCATAGTCTTACAAATTAAAAAAAAGGATTTAAAGTTACATTCATTTTGATAAAGCCAAAGATTGCTTTTCCTCACTTAAAATCACACATTTCTGTTTTGAAGCTCCTTTCATCTCAGCTGGAACAAATCACTTTCCCTGAGTTTTATTTTCCCTGTCTTTTAAGTCACCTTTTAAATACATCACCATTTAATTCTTTGAAAACTCGGCTTCCACTGGGAAGCACAGAGACCCTCAACTATTTTCCCATCACCTTCTGCAACCAAAGCCTTTGTTACTCACTCAATCCTCATACATTTCAGAGACGAGGATGTGCGTTCCATGTGGTCCAAAAATAATATGGTAAGTACGGGAGAGTCCAGGGAATTTGTAGAAAGCATATGACAGCATGGAAAGCCAACCTGATGCATTACAATTAAGAGGACAATATAAGGCAATAGGTCATGAAAGTTGAGTTGTATAGTGTTCAAGCTAGGTACACAACGTGACCCATTTAGAAATGTGTGTGCAAAGCCAGGTGAAGCTTCAGCCTTCCTTTACTGACCCACACTCCCAGGTTCCTTCTTCCCACATGCGCCATGTGCCACTCTACAGTAATGAAACAAATCATGTCCAGACACCCAAATCGTTTTCTGTGCTTGTGTGAGTGGGTGCATAATTTAAAATCCAGCTTCTTTAAAAAAAAAACAGCTAATTATTCTTTTTTCCTCTTGTTTGGCAGTCTTGATCCTCTGGGACAAATGGATTGGTGGCCGGGTTTAATGGCACAAGGCAATCACTAACCACAAGGGCTTCTTCTCCAACAAAAGCTGTGTTCTATTAGTATTCAGTAAATCCTTGAAACAGATGTAAGCTCAAGCCGCCAGGCAGCTCTTTATCTGTCATTATCAGCTGTTCTTTGATGAAACTGCTATCTTGGAAAATGCATCTGCCTTTCTTGGGAGACTGTTTAGCAGTAGAGAATGAAAGAACCTGCAATTTCTAGGCTCCATGGTTTTGCACTGAATAGCAACCAATGCTGAGAAAGATGTGAGCCACCTCTGTCCCTCCTGACCCCAAAATAAGAAGGTTGTATAACCAAAATCAAAGCCGGGGTTTCTTCATTAGTAAAAGTTCACTAAATCAAACTTACTTCCTAATAGGCTTTATCCAATTTTACCATTAAACTGTATAAAGCCCACCTCCAAATGGTAGAATAAAATTTGAATTCTAGTTAGGCAAAATGATAGCATAATTTTAATTCAAGCTTCATTTGAGATAACTGACTGTTACATCCCAGATAATGAATGTGGGTTTAGTGGCCCCTGGGAGCTACCGTCATTCTCTAGTGCTCCAGTAGACATCTCTGAATATTTTTCTTTCCATCCACCATCACGTTCTTGGTTAGATCCTCTCCTTCTTTTCACGGTGCCACTGAACGGAACAATAATGACAGTGCCCACTGCTCTTTCAGAGTCTCACTTCTACAGATTCATATTACTGCTGCGAACATTTGGCATAAAATTTCCAATGAAGGGCTGGAGATTTAGCTCAGTGGTTCCGGCTCCCACCTCACAAGTGCAAGGTCCTGAGTTCGATCCCAGTAACCACATACAATGTTGGGCGTGGTGACTCACACCTGTAATCCCAGCATTTGGGAGGCAGAGACAGGAGGATTGTTGAGATCGAGGCTTGCCAGAGCTACATAGTGAGCTCAGGGCCAGCCTGAACTACAAAGCAAGACCCTGTCTCAAAAAAAAAAAAAAAAAATTCCAATGAAGAGAACATGCCTTCTCATGCTGTCAAAGAAATCTGGAGCCCAGACATTTTATGTTATCTTGCTTTCTAAATACTGTTAATTTTTTAAAGTTATTAAATATCATTTTGAGAAACACAAAGCACTGAGAAGAAGCCAGAGCTCACAACCTCTTGAAATACCCCGTGGCCTCCTAGAACAGTCTAAAATGCTTGAGAAGCTGGTTACAGTTGTTAAGAACAAATTTGCAGAACCATTGAGCTCAAACTCCTGTACCTCGTCTTGGTCAGCTGCCTAGAGTGCCGCAGCTCATTCCAGTGCCAGAACACTGAAACTATTAGAACCTCTTCCTTCTGTTGTAATACAGTAGCCCTTTGGATGCTTGATTCCAATTATCCTAATTGTGCCTTTTGGAGATACATCACGAAAACAAATCTTTCTTCTACAAAATGCTCTTGCAATTTCTCCAAGACAGATTATATGTTCCTCTAGTTGTGTTTTATATTCCATGATCACAGATAATTTCTGTGACATGGTTTCAAAACCTTTAACCCAGCCTTTAAATGAAGGCTTTAAATAAAGGCAAACAGCAAGCTTTATCAGGATATTTTCTGTGTTAGTCTGGTGGTGGCCAAACTCTGGTTTTTGACTCACAATCTCCTCTCTTAAAAGTATTTTGAGTGGGGCCGGAGATTTAGCTCAGTGGTTTCAGCACCTGCCTTGCAAGCACAAGGCCCTGAATTTGATCCCTGGTAACCACATACAGTGCTGGGTGTGATGACTCACGCCCACCAGCAATCCATACCACATACCAGGCGTGGTGACTCATGTACCAGGCGTGGTGACTCATGCCTGTAACCCCAGCACTCAGGAGGCAGAGGCAGGAGGATTGCTGAGTTCCAGGCTTGCCTGGTCTACATAGTGAGCTCAGGGCCAGCCTGAACTACAAAGCGAGACCCTGTCTCAAAAAAAAAAAAAGTATTTTGAGTGTTTACTGATATATAAATATGCAGGCTTAACCATATATGTGATATATGTGTTATACATGCAACTCTACAACTTGCTGCACATAATACCTAATATTTCAAGACACAATATACATTTACTTCTGGATTAGTCAACAGTGGTGCTATTGGGTCGGAGGACTCTATTTTGGGGTCTTCCCCGAACACTGTAGCAGGTTCAGCACACTTCCTGGCCTCTGCCTGCCAAGTGCCATCAGCACCTCCCAGTTTCATAACCGTGAATGCCTGTAGACATTCTGAAGATTCCAAATGTTTCTGTAAGGATAGTGTTGCCCTCAGTTAAGAACTACTGATTTAGGATGACACGTACTCTCCAGTGTTAAAGCAGTACACCTCTGTTCATATATTTCTCTTGACGTGTTGGCCAACTTCTTGCTGATTCAGGTTGCTTTAGTCACACATGCTTTTGTCTTGGCACGTGACTTAAGGGTAGGTGCTGGGCATAGAAGCACAGGCTCTTCCATTTTGTTTTGGGTTCTTTATTCCACCATTATTAGTGCTACTTTGATGAGGTGCCCTTAGGAGAGAATCCTCTCAAGTGATTCACATGCCTGATTAACTGGAGCCATTGAAGGTAAAGCATATAATAACACACAGCACCTGAGAGTGGGCACCAGGGAGGAGCTCTTGCTCTAAACAGCGGGAGATGTGTGGCATGAGACACATGGCTTTCTAACTCCAGGCTGAATAAATAGCATTTAAGCTTAATAAATTTCTTTCTCTCTGTAAAATATAAACACTTCCCATATTGTACCTTCCCCCAAAATATTATTTTGCTCCTCCCTGGAATACCTCATGTTGGACCACTGATTGCACTTCTAGAAATCTTCTCTTATTTCTTTCAAACTGAAAACAGCCCACTAAACATGAGATTCAAACAAGGACGAGAAGCCGATTATCTACTAGGATCAGGAGGGAGGACTTTAACATCCTGGGATGATGCTCTGGCTTTTTTGGAATGTGGGCTTGGGTAGGGAAATGGCAAGTTGAATTATATTTGTAGAACCTTCTGGCTTCAGCTTGCTTTTTCCCTTTACAAAACAACCTGTAAGGCATACTTTATGCCATCGGATATCTCTAGTTTACTGAGATCTTTCCACACCTGTGTTACCTGGTTTTCCTCCCCTTTGTCTGCCTGGTGTCAAATCCTTCTCCTTCTAAGAGCTCCCTCCTTCCCTCTCTGTTTATTTGCTGAAGCCTAGAGAGGACTTATAACCCAGGCTAAGCTCATTAGTTGTTCTAGCTCCTGGAATGTGCATGTTGAACGGACCCAAATATGGAAAATGCAGTGATCTGTGTTTCCCTGAGCTGCATGCTAATCAGACATACCTTCCTCAGATCTTCTGTCTCTCCTTGCTCTTCCTTCTCTGGCCTTGCTATTCTGCTGATCCATGTACTTTTGATTATAAGCTAATGCGAAGTCAGAATTGGGATCATTTGCTTGAAAGAAAACTAGGTTATTTAAACTTCAAATATGTCACTTACATCCTAATTTACACTATCTCGAAACATAATAATGATATCTTTTAAATCTTCCGCCAAGACACATTGCAAAATTAAGATTAGTATGTCTACAGAGACTCGTTAGCTGTTTCTATAAATAAATAAATATTTAAAACAATCAGAACTGTTCACATTTACTGAATGTTTATCATATACTAGGCTCTAGTTATTCAGATTTTGGGTACTGTCACATGTTAGAAACTATTAGCCTTGGGTTTATGAGATGCCCATTATATGTAAGATACTAATTTTACAATAATTATTGGTATTTTGGAGAAATGTTAGATTTATAGAAAATTTACAAGGAAAACCCCTGACAGTTCTATATACCCTTTACCTAATTACCTTGCATAACCATGCACATTTGGTAAAACTAAGAAGCTATCATTGATACGTTGCCATTAACTACAGAATTTACTGGAAACATACGTAGTTTTAAATTTCCTCTTTCCATCCCAAGATCCAACCTAATTGGCTTATTGTATTTAGAAGTATTTTATTTTTATGAAGTAATTTCACTCTCACATAAACTTGAATCAAATGCCATTATTTTCTTCCACTTTATGGATAAGTCAATACTCAGAAAAATCAATTGATTGGCAAAAGTCATGCAGTAATTGGGAAAATGAAGACCTGAACCTAGTAGCCTGTCTCCACTGCCTTTGTTCTTAACCTTTATCCCATTTTCTGTTTCACACAAAAATGTGTGTGGCAGTAGTTGGTATACCATGGTACTTTAACTTCCAAATGCTTTAGCTTCTGTGCTTCACCCCAGGGGACCTTGTCCCAGTCCTGGAGATTACTACAGTCCTTCTATATTGGCATAAACCATTCTTCAAAAAATTGCTCTCAGGCTTTGCTTAAGTTAATGTCATTATCCACTAATTTGCAGTGCAGAAGTGACTCCTCTGTGTCTTTGCTAAGACAGAACTTTTCAAACGGTACTATTTTATCGGTCAATTTTCCTGTGCCTAGGACAAAATACCTGACATCCCGAGTTGACAGGAGAAGCTGATTTGGGCTCAGAGTTTCCGAGATTGGAATCCACAGGTGGCTGGCTTCAAGAAAAAAAAGAAAAACAATATGGCTGGAATGATTATGGGGGAAAAGCTTCCCAACTCATGGAATCCTAGAAGCAAAAGCCAAAGAGGAAGGGAACAGGTACAATATGATTTGCAAGACCATGCCCCATGACCCACTTCTTCCAACAAGGCCTCATCTTTCCAAGTAGTCCACTCAGCTAGGAGCTTAGCAATGTGTTAACCTTTTAAGGTTAGTGCCCTCACATTCCAGTCACTTCTCTAGGAGTCTCTTAATCTAGTAACATTGGCAATCAAGGTTAACTAGCACAGCCTGAATGTGAGTCACAGGACACCCACGTAAAATCCAGACGCTGCAGGACTGTAGTGGATCCTGTGAAGCTATATTTCCCTCAGGGTTTGGGGTGATGCATATCTGCTGGGCTGTAGACTACATTCCAAGCTAATGAACCTTTGGCCTCATTCTAGACTATGTGTCCCTTGTTGTATAACATTCTACGGAAAAGCTGGATGAGGCTTGGAGAAAAGTTTCAGGCCACTCTGCCAAAGACTGTTATCCACTTTTAACACCAGGTTCATTTAAATACAGTTTGTTAGTGTTTTAACCTTTGTAGTTACTTCTTATTTATGGGAGTTATTGAAGTAGAGTATCTATCTACAAAGTTGTTATTTTGTTCTCTATCATTTGTCAATAAAAGTCAAGAAACAAATATTTTTTCTTCTTATCCTCCATTGTCTAACTCCCTTCAGAAACATTTAAACTATTACAAGTATTTCCTAGAGGCCTTACTGTATTCTGAATTGTTAACTTCTGCCATAGTTTGGATCTCTGAAGATCCAGGTATTTAAGCTTATTCATTAGATTGGCGATATTGGAAAGTTATGGGACTTTCAGGAGGTAGGGCTTGATGGGAGGTCTGTAGACCTTTGGATCCGAATCACCAAAAGCAAGAGTAGGACTTCAGCCTCTTCCCATTTCTCTTTGCTGTCTGATCATGATGTAAATGATTTTGCTTCTCTGTACACTCCTGTGATGTGCGAAAAACATTTGGCCACCTGATGAGAGACTGGAAACACTAAAACTATGAACCCAAACAGGGCTTTCTCCTCATTAATTGCTTCTGATATTTCATAATAATGGTGAATAGGTGACTAATTAACCATCCTTTCCAATATATCTGCAGTGTTTATCACTCACTTTTATTTGTCTTAGGCCACACATTCTTCCTTCCATATTCCATGCATGTGCTTTAAAACTAAACAGGTCAAAAGTTTCTTGTGCTGCCATATTGATTTCTTTTTATACAACCTCCCACTCCAGGCTCCAACAGATTTCTTCCACAGTGGAAACATTTGCAGTTGTAATAATGTCATGTCCTTTCTGTTCCTTTATTTCTGGTTTGCTTATTTTAAGAATTTCCATCTCCCATTCTTTGAGCAACTCTAGCCAACTCAGACATATATTTTATGTATTTTCCTTTTAAAATCTGCTTTCATAAAAATCAGTTCTGAATATGATATACTTGTTACAGTCATGTTTGATAATTAGCACTGGTAAGATGAGATCATTTCTTTCTCTAAGTTTCTTCTTTTTTCCTGTTCTTAGACCCTGCATGTGTCCTATTAGTTAGAGCACACCAACATCTCCTTCTTTGCAGTAGAGAAATCAATCCAAAGCAGCTCCAAAAACACTGTTTTGCTTCCTTTCTGGAATATGAAAGTGCCAAATCTTCCTGGACTAAGCATTTCCATACTTTTCATTTTTCTAATGGAATAAATGAAAATTCTCAGGCCATACTCTGCAGAGATGACCTAAATCTGGTCAAGGATAGAACGTGCTAGAAAAATACTCTTAATCTGGAGGCTGAGCCAAAAAGAACTCTCAGGGTCAAACTCAGCAAAAGGAGCAGCTCTCCTGGGACAGTCTGTTGTCATCCTTCACGGGGCAGAAATAGCTGCTATGTTATCTGTCATAGTTTTACTGCTCAATTAAATATTTTTTAGATTATGCTACCACCACAACTTTTGGGTCCAAGGATATTCTGTGTCTAAATAACCAGTCTCTACCAATAAATCTTTCTGAAAAATGGTAGATTTCAAACCAGGATGACCATGTGATACACAAGGTGTTCAGACACATGTTTTAGGGAATAGCTGACAACATCAGCTTGGTTTTATTCATACATAAACAATGAGGGGGCTGTGAGTGAGCAGAAGTCCTGACTATAGCAACACCTACAGGGATGATTGCTTATATATGAAGAAGTGGCTGGAGGAAAAGGACAATTGGAGTGAGAACTATCAGCCATGGGTAAACTTGGGCAATGGTTTTGCTCTTTGTTTTTCTCCTAAACTGGAAGTCTCACTGATCCAACTACATGATGGTGACACCTGAAATGATGAATGAGGTTGTGTACTGTAAACATGCAGTGTCATATGTGGTGTGCAGAGAGGTGACCTTCTGTGTAAGCTGTTGTTTCATGTTCCCCACCAGCATCAAACCAGATAAATCTCTTCTTTTGTCTATGTATATTATTGATTCCACCTTACACTTTGGTCATAAGCAATTAAACAATCTAATTTCTTCCCAATGCACTAAGCAACTTATCTTAATTTACCTTCAGACTTCTACTATTTCTGTTTATTTATTACTTATTAAAATACAGCTCATAAAGGATTTAGCTGGGAATACATAGATCAAATACTAAGTACTCTGTATACTTGATATCTTGTGTTGCATTAATAATCATGTTACAGGCAATATAGGGAGATAAGTAAGTGGTGAAGGGAAGGGAATTGAGTGGTGGGAGAGAGAGGATTTGGGAGAGGAAAGGGAAGAGAAAAAGGACAAGATACAATATAGCAATTTATCATGAAGTATTTGAATTCATGTAGTGTCAGCCAGAGTCACTTACTTATCTATATTCATTGGTGGCTAAACTGGACTGGTTAGCTTACAAGTCCCAAAGGCCTGGATACTGGAAAGAATGGCCAAAAATGGAAGAAAACCTGACATCAAAAACTTCTTGCATGTTTGATTGCTTTTAAGAAACAGCACTGTAAGAGGAGACAAAGGCAAAAGCCTTGAGGGTTAGCCAGCATCACTTTTGTAACATTCTCTTGGAATGACAGACCACCTGGATTCAAGTGCAGTGACATAGGCCTCACCACTGCATGGGGGGAAAAAAAACAAGCTGAATCCACAATTTAAAGAAGCCAAGATTTAATTTGGTTCATTGTTTCACAGGTTTCAGCCTCTAGGCAGCTAACTCCAAGGCAGAAACTTCAGCAGAAAGGTGCAGCAAAGCAAAGATGTTTAGTTCATGGTTACAGACAAAAAGGGGTGAGGGAACAGACTTAGTACCCAGGGTCACACTTCCATGACTCACCCATATATACTAGATGTATGGCTTACTAGTAACCTTGGCAACACTCAAACCAAGCAGGTTGTACTAATGAGTTTAACTAGCACATTATCAGAGACCCTTGCAGCAGATCCCAGTCTCCTGCTTTGCACTACAAGGCATGGTGAAAAGAAAGATTTAGAATTAAAGACAGAGAAAGAGAGAGGTGGAGAAATGCGGGATGACCAAAGCTTGAGCATGTAAAGGCTTCAGCAAAGAAAGCCTTGAACAACCAGAACCATAGATATTTATTGGTGATACAATCATTGTTAAATGGGGGCAAAGGAACTTTGTAAGGGTACTATGTGTGGTTGCTCAGGATATGTTTCCAATACAGGCAAGACTTGTAAAAGAAGAGGCAGAAGAGCATTTTTGTGTTAGGCTAGAAACAATTTAGGTAAGAGTCACTCTGACCTCAGTTGTATATTATTGCTTTGATCAAACTCATTCTTAAACTAAGTGGGGGTTAATTCTTCACAGCCTGCACTGCTTACAGCCTGCTATGGGAGTGATCAATGGGTAGCCCTCCATACCACACCTTACAAAGTGCTAATACCATCAGATATTTGGTTTAAGAGAAAAATCACAGGGCCAGAAATTTAGCTCAGTGGTTCCAGTGCCTGCCTACCAAACACAAGATCCCTAATGTTGTATGTGGTTAATTCTCCATTAACTACATACAACAATACTGGGTGTGGTGACTCACACCCACCAGCCATCAATACCACATACCACAGTACCGGGCATGGTGACTCAGGCCTGTAATCCCAGCACTCAGAAGGCAGAGGCAGGAGGATAGCTGAGTTCAAGGCTTGCTTGGGCTACATAGTAAGCCCAGGGCCAGCCTGAACTACAAAGAGAGACTCTGTTTCAAAAAAAAAAAGAGAAAGAGAGAGAGAAATCACAAAAGATATTTCAATTAAAGCTACTCAATTAAAATAACCATAATACACTGTAAAAATATCCTTTTGTATTAAAAATTCTGATATTGACTTAAGGCCTTGGAGCTTCTTCATCAAAGATGATTACTAGAAATTTTTCCATTTTGGGGATGTGATGACAGTATCCAATCCTACAGTTAGGCATATTTCTGCTGCTTATCCATTTTGAAGTAAATTTTTCACTTTGATTTTGAGGAGTTTGGAGCTGAAATAAACTGAAAATTATTTTCAATTTTCTACCAATGGCTATGTAGTACCCTAAGCTTGATTTGACTCATAATACTAAACAAATGTCTCAATTCATTGCTCTAAATATGCACATCATAGAAATAAAGTGAAAAGGGGGTATAAAACTAAACAATTAAAAACTAATCACTCTCCTCAGATATATGTTTCCAGTTTTTATGGTTTTTAGCCAAAGATACTTTTCTACTTATACTCCTTAATAGGCTGTTTAATGCTTGTACATTGAACTAGAAAATGCTTTCTAACATAAACTCTTGTAAAACCTGAAGATTATATCCCTATAAATATGTTTCCTCCTTTCATAAAGACCCAAAATACAGAGAAAATCATATTTTCTGTAAAAACGAATGGAGTGACTGCATGATGTCAAATGATAAGTTGTTTTGAAGCCACCTTCATTCATTCAGTTACAATGTTGATTAAACATTTACCTAACCCTACTCTGTTAAAAATAAATCAAATTGATATCTGTCTTTATTTTACTTTTACTTACTAAGATTTATTTTTTATATTTATTCTTTTAATCCATCTACAATATGTATCCTCATAAAGTATGAAATATGTAGCTTTTAATGATAATTCAAAATTCTACCTTGATATAATAAACATTGATGAACATATGGCTCTGATTCATTTTTTATTTTGCATCATTCAGTAAATTTTATTGGTACATTATATACACAGCTCACAATCACACAAAACATTGGGGAATTTGTACCAGTATGTGGCACAGGTCAATTCTCATTTTTACTCACATCTTTGCCCACCCACCCCATATATATATATATATATATATATATATATATATATATATATATATATATATATATATATGTTTGTTTGTTTGTTTATTTAAGACAAGGTCTCTCTTTGTAGTTCAGGCTGGCCCTGAGCTCACTATATAACCCAGGCAAGCCTCGAACTCAGCAATCCTCCTGTCTCTGCCTCCCAAGTGCTAGGATTATAGGCGTGCGCCACCACGCCTGGCATGTACTCTTTCATTTTTTTCCAAATCATATTTATTCCTTCCTCTCATTATGTTCCCACACCAAATTCCTTTTGGATATTTCCCATGCTACAAAAACTATCATACATTCTAGATCTGATTCTTAACTTTATGATTCTATTCCATTAATCTCTGGCTCTTTGATGCTTATTTGATGTTTTTTGATACTGTTGAATATTCATTTTTGTCCTTTTAATATTTAGTGTAGAGGAGGGCATCTATTATACTTAAAATTGGGGCTCAGCAATCAGCCTGTATCTGAGTTGGAATCTTGGCTCCACTACTTACAGCATTGCCACGGATCAGTCGCTTCACCTCTCTCACACTGAATTTAATCACGCATGAGATAGTGAGGATAATATTCAGAGCAGATAGGTTAATAAAATTTTGTTTGCATTGATTGAGAGATGGTGGATGTTATAAAAAGTTAACTAAAAATCTCCAGGGCAGGGCTGAAGATTTAGCTCAGTGGTTCCAGTGCCTGCCTCGCAAAGGCAAGGTCCTGAGTTCGATCCTAGTGATTACATGCAATGCTGGCGTAGAGACTCACGCCCACAGCCATCAATACCACATACCACAGTGCCGGGCGTGGTGGCTCACGCCTGTAGTCCCAGCACTCGGGAGGCAGAGACAGGAGGACTGCTGAGTTCGAGGCTTGCTTGGGCTACATAGTGAGCTCAGGGCCAGCCTGAACTACAAAGCGAGACCCTGTCTCAAAAAAAAAAAAAAAATTCTCCAGGGGAGATTTTTACTATGGGGGGAGGTTACTTCTGGCTCTGGTGTAATCACTGGGGGAGTCTCTTTAGGCCAGTAGTGGTCTTCAGAAGTTACTGTTCAGGGTAAAGGGCAAGATCCAAATGACTTTCTCAAGGAGGTTTTGTACATTCTGTCATGCAATGATGCATGTCATGTCATTCAGTTCACCACTTACTGGTCAAAATGTGGATACATATGGATAAAGATGAGGTTTTTTTTATAAAATAGAGTATTACTCTGCCATAAAGAATGACAAGATCGATCCATTTAGGTGCAAATGGAGACACCTGGAGGATATACTAATAAGTAAAATCAATAGATCACAGATAGACAATTTCCGGATCTTCTCTTTGGTATGAACACCTGTAGATGCAAATGAGCTCTAGAAAGTAGGACAGCTTTTATAGAGTGGAATATTTCTATAGGAAACTTGGTGTGGGAATGTGATGAGGGGAAGGAATAAATATGATACAGAAAGAAAATAAAAGAGCATGTATAAAGGGGGTGAGGAGGTGGGGGTGGGTAGGGATATGGGTAAAAATGAGAATTAACTTGTGTCATATACTGGTACAGATTCCCCAATGTTATACATGATTTTGAGATGTACATAAATTTGTACCAATAAAGAATTCAATAAAAAAAGAAAAAAAATGTGGATACATGTTCTCACCTAGCTACACAGGAGCCTAAGAAAGAGGGTTCAGCTGAGTGTCCAGGGTATAGATGGAAAGGATTTGGTGATCTACTAACCAGTCTCTGCAATAATTTCAACCAAAATGTCTGATACCAAAATATGTAATAAATATTCACTATTATAATTATTATTATGGACTTTTCTATGCAGTCTTGCCAAAGCGTTAAATGGGTATAATGATAGAGTTGCAACTCCAGTCATGTGAATTATAATGCATTAAAATAACCTAGAACCAAATCCATGGAGAACCAGGAGTGGTTGCTGTAATGAAAGCAACATTTCAAGACTTAGTAGCATTTGACCTGTTAAAAAGTGACCACAGATTGAACAGCATGATCTGTGGTCTAGAAATGGAAGATGTGATGGAACTGAAGAATTTAGGCACATTAGTTGTGATCGTAGTAGTGTGTAGAGGAAAAAGGTTGGATAATGTGAATTGAGAAGTGACAGAATTGAGCAGTTCAGGCCATGAAGGGCCCTTAGAAAGTTGGCTTGACTTTCTTCTGTGATCACTGCAGTTATCTGAGAGTGAAGAGAGAAGCTTCAATAGGAACAGATGATGACAACAAGGAATATTTATAAGATGGAAAATGGTTCAAAATTTAATAGTATATGAATCAGAACTAAAAATACAAGGTCATGGTGGGTCCTTGGGTCCAGGATGGTCAAAATAACTTTTGAATGCTGAGAAGTAATGATCTTGGACATGTAATGGATGAGAAAGACAAACTGAGCACATTAACTAAGAAGCTGTTGGAGTTGTCTAAGGGTGTTGTTTTGAAGCATAGGTCATGATAATGGAAGGTAGGATGAAAGGAAAGAAAGAAAAGACTATTTCAAGCAAAAAAAATTCTAAGACAAAAGTCTTTCATCAAAATTCAAATCCTATTATGTCAAAATGTGTAATTAAAATCTAAATCTAAAGAAAAAAGCAACTGCACATTCTATGATCAGTTTCTCAAAAAGAAATCTACCCTATAATAATTTCTTTAGGATGCTTTATGTGTATGCCACATGTAAGTGCTTGGAATTGAAAAATTAATAAAACCACATCCTCAAAGAATCCAGAGTCTGGTGGAGAAATTATATGTGAATATAATAAGAAGGCTGGCATAATTTTCCATAACAACAGCAAAAGATGTTTTAATCTTCAGTATTATGCTTACAGATTTTTAACAACATGTGAGACATGTGAACCGTATGTTTAATTCAGACTTCACAAGGCTAAAAAGAGAAAAAGAACAGTCCAATAAGAAGAAAATATATTCAAGTGCTCAGAAACTGTGAAGGGAAAGTTAAGCTCGAGTGTACAGGGAGTTCTTAGGAAGGACTTTGAAAAACCCTGCACACTCTGCAACTAGTCTGTGACTTTATTTGCCTAATGATTCAAAATTATATGGACAGAAGTTTTGAAACCTAACTCTTGATTCACCACACACCCTTCCCTCTTCCCTGAGATCTAGTTATATTCCAGATAGTGAAGACACCATCTTCCCAACTCTGGAGGAGAAAGAAGAGGACACAGCTGCTTTGGGGCCCAAAGTGGGCAAACAAAATGAGTGAGAAATAAACTCTTGTTGTTTTAAGCTACAGAGATCGTTAAGATCGCTTCTTACCTTTACTCAGCGTAACTCAGCATTCGTTGGAGTAACTGTCCTTCCGACAAATACAGACGAGAAAAACTGTAAGTGGGACACTAAAAATAAAACTCCAAAGTGTGTTGCAATGCTGCAGTGAAACCTGTACTAAAAGTGGCTCAAAACCTCAGTAATTTAGGCAGTAGATTATGCACACAACACATTTGTAGCTTCGAGGGGAAAATATTAGGAAACTATTAGTGTTGGCTTCTCTTGGTCACATTTAACATAGTATATTACCGAAAAAATAAAGTTTTTAAATAAGACAAAAAAAAATAGCCCTGAAAGCAAAAGGCAAATTTCTATACAGTGAAAGGAACTCCAGTGAGTTTATAAATTAGAAAACATTGAATATATGAAGGAGTGACTATTTTTTTTATTTCATAATAGTAAGAAGGAAAACTGAGACATCTTAGGACAACACAAGCAACCACAATGTGATGGTCTCACAAAAGTTAATTTGAAGTCTGCCCATCACACTAATTGATAAAAATCACCAAAAGGATTGGGAAATCTGAGGTTAAATGTCTTGCTAAGGATATGATATCCCTTTGATTCTTCAATTGACAAACTATTTCAGAAAGGAAGACTTTGATCACTCGTTTTTTACTTTTCTTGGTTCTTCCCCCAGTGTTTGGTGGGATCATCACAGCAAGTGCAGCAAGAAAAGAACGTGGGAACAGTGCCGGGTGTGGTGGCTCACACCTGTCATCCCAGCACTCGGGAGGCAGAGACAGGAGGATTTCTGAGTTTGAGGCTTGCCTGGGCTACATAGTGAGCTGAGGGCCAGACTGAACTAGAAAGCGAGACCCTGTCTCAAAAAAACAAAACAAAACAAAACAAAACAAAA
>PVIC010026434.1:0-24531 GCA_004025085.1 Thryonomys swinderianus | reverse complement strand
CAGAACCCTGTCCCTGCTCTGCAGCGAGTCCACACTGCACATCCCAACCCTTATGAAAGCACCATCAGGACAGGAGCAAGCTAGTTTAGATGTGCAGGTTATGACTGTAGTTCAAAGAAACCACTAGTCTTGTAATGTTCCTAGTTTTCAATTTTCTTGTGTCTGACAGTGTGCATTTGTTTAGTGATCTTTGACTCCCAGCATGGACATGACAGATTTTTCTTCCCCCTATCGTCATATTCCTGGCTATGTTCTAAAATATTGACTGAGCTATGATATGCATAGAGCACAACCACATAGCTTACACATTCAGCTCGGTGACTCTGTGGACATGTCTGCACCCTACCAAGTGAGCTCCCGATCAAGCCCCAGAACACTGCCTGCTGCCCCCAAGGCTCCTTGCACCAGTCAGCTCCCAGGCAATAATCTCCCATCCTAACTCTTCCCACCCCTCTGGTGCCAGGTCCTGGTTGCCTGTCCTTGGCCTGCCGGTAAATAGCGGCTGCTTTGGCTCCCCATGCACACCAGCACGTGTGGCTGGGATTCTTCCTTTTCATTCATTATAGGTGTATGTTTCTTTCCACCTAATGTTTCAGTTCTCTTCCAAGTTTAGTGTAAGCCAAGAATGATCAAACCATTGCATCTGGATCTGAGACAAACGAACGACCCCCCAGACTGGCCGGATTCATAAGGAACTCCAGCTGACACTGAAATAGACCCAGGCTGCTTCACAAACCGGTTTTGCCACTTAAGGAGAGGCCAGGGTGTGGGGGGGGTTACGACTGCAGGATGAAGGGGACACTGACAAACTTCAGACAAGCCAGGGGAATTCCCACGGCGGCATGCAGAAACGTTTGAGGCAGCCTGTAATGGAAAGAGCTAGTTCAACCCACAGTCTGAACAGGCTTTCCACCCCTCTGTCCTATAAAGTACCATCCGGAAAGACGCACACCAGCCCGATGGTCACCGTCCATCTGCTGTCGGTGAGCACAAAGGGTTCGGGCGGCAACATCCATCCCAGCACGTGGGACAGGAGGCCAGCTACGCTGCACTCTGGGCCAGCTCCCAGGGGATCTTCCTAGCTGAGCTTTGAGACCTGTTGTTCTTGAGAAAAGACCAAGTTGGCACGTGTTTGGGGTGAATGGGGGCGGGGCGGTGATCTAAAAAAGGAAGATATTTGTCTTATTTGTTCTTATTTGGTTCTTATTTGTCAATATTTTCAGCTGACTTGTTTTGAAGAAATACGGAGTACACAACACACCCTCTAAATATTTCTAGATCCCTTGTTTTGCCTGAATATTTTTTTTTGTTTTTGTCTCTCTTTGGTTTCTTTGAGACAGGGTCTCTCTAGTTCATGCTGGCCTTGAACTCACTATATAGCCTAGTTTGGCCTTGAACTCGTGGCAATCCTCCTGCCTAAGCTCCCCCCATGAGCTGAGATTACAAGTGTGTGCCTCTACACCTGACTAAATACTGGTGTTTTTTTTCCTAAAGTGACTTCTGTAAAATTTAATTCAGAGTCGCAGAAGTAGTAGACTAATTTTTTTATGCTTAAGAAATTAAGAATTAAGAATTCACAATATGAGCAATTCGCTTATAATATCGGTATCAGACAGAAAGAAAGCTCTCAAACCCCTCTGACCCTCCTGTGCCCACCTCCACCTGGACGTGTGAGACTTGAGTAACCGAGGAGCCAGGAAGGCCCGGGGGCTTATGGTGTTCGCATATTTTGTTAATGTTAGGCTTGTAAGTTCCATGTGTTTAATCAAGCTAAAAAAAATTATCTCTTTTTGAAAATAATCAACTAATCTTTATTTTTTTCTCCAAATTTTTTTTTTTTTTTTTTGAGACAAGGTCTTGCTTTGTAGTTCAGGCTAGCCCTGAGCTCACTATGTAGCCCAGGCAAGCCTCGAACTCAGCAATGCCTCCTCTCTCTGCCTCCCCAGTGCTGGGATGACAGGCGTGAGCCACCACGCCCGCCCGGCACTGTGGTATGTGGTGCTGATTGCTGGTTGATTGCTGGTGGGCGTGAGTCACCACGCCCAGCATTGTTATATTGATTACCAGGGTCGAACCCAGGACCTTGCGCTTGCAAGGCAGGCGCCGGAACCTCTGAGCTAAATCTCCAGCCCCTCCAATTTTTATTTTTATTAGTACAGTGTGTAGTACATAATGACCATATCCACAGTGTGGAATTGGTACTTATATATAAAACACATTTTTTTTTTTGAAACAGGGTCTCACTTTGTAGCTCAGGCTGGCCCTGAGCTCACTGTGTAGCCCAGACAAGCCTGGAACTCAGCAATCCTCCTGTCTCTGCCTCCCGAGTGCTGGGATGAGTGCTGGGATGACAGGCGTGAGCCACCACGCCCAGCACTGAGGTATGGGTTACTGATTGCTGGTGGGCGGGTGTCACCACGCCCAGCATTGTTGTATATGGTTACCGGGATCCAAGCAGGACCTTGCGCTTGTGAGGCAGGCACCGGAACCACTGAGCTAAATCTCCGGCCCTATATAACACATCTTAGTTCTTCTACATCCCCTTTCCCTTCCTCCCCTCCCCCACCCTCCATCTCCTGACCCTCTTCCCATTTGAAAAAGGTCTATGGCCCTATTTCCTCTACATATTTTTTTTATTTTGCTCTTTATTTGTATTTTGGGTTTATTTGTATTTGTAGTTTGGGTTTTTTATGTAAAATAAACCATCTGATAGTTAAGCTTGTGTGCCTGATTTATTTTACTTAGCACTGTAGTTTCAAGATATATCCGTTTACCTACAAATAACTCAAGTTTATATTTTTGTATGGCACAGTAGTATGCCCTTGTGTGTAAACACCACATGTTCTTTATCCATACCTCTGCTGCTGGACATATAGGCCACTTCCAAGACTTAATTGAGTTGTTCCCCTATAAACATGAGTCACTGTAATATTACATTTTTTTTTTTTGAGACAGGGTCTCATTTTGTAGTTCAGGCTGGCCCTGAGCTCACTATGTAGCCCAGGCAAACCTGGAACTCAGCAGTCCTCCTGCCTCTGCCTCCCGAGTGCTGGGATTACAGGCTTGAGCTACCAAGCCCAGCATCTGTGGTATGAGGTACTGATTGCCAGTGGGTGTACCATGCCCAGTATTATTATATGTGGTTACCAGGGATTGAACCAGGGACCTTGCGCTTGCGAGGCAGGTGCTGGAACCACTGAGCCAAATCTCTGGCCCAATATTACATTTTTAACATTTGTAAAATTTTAAACCCTCAACTTACTAGATCATGATATACCTTAAATTTTTAAAAGTAAGCTGCACTGTGAATTGTGTGATCCTATTTGTGAAGTTCAAGAAACTCACCTCTCCCTCTCATGCCCTTTCTCCCCGTGTGTGTATGTATGTGTTTGTGTGAGTGTGTGTGTGTGTGTGTGTATGCAAACTCTTCAAATTACAAGTACATTTTTTTTTCTGAGGCCAATCTGGGAACCAGTGAGTTCCCCTGGAGCTGGGATTGTAAGACTAGGGTAGAGAGCAAGGAGTCAAGAGGAGTTCCCCTTGCATAGTTTTTGAAATTATTTTTGTCCCATCAGTATGTACCATTTTTCAGTTTAAAAAATAAAGATGACAGAAAGGAGGCTGATTGTGTGCAGTGCTGCTGATGGCTGACTTGCTGGAGAGGTTGCAGTGTGACCCGGCCGGCAGAGCCAGGTCGGCCTCCAGGCCTGCCATCCAAGGTGCTGCCTCCTGGCCCTGGGCCTGCGGGTCTGTGCCAGAGGGCTTTCCAGGGGCTCCACAGAGCTGGCTGCAGCAGGAAGCTGGACTTGGGACACCTGGCCATAGGTCTCAGCTATGCTCCCTTCTCCCTGTGCCTCAGTCTCCACACAGATGATGGGAAGAACTGTTAAACCTTCTTCAGCTGGACATTTGCAGCAAGGACAGATTTTGAAAACACAGAACTTTCAAAGGAAACACCAGTCCCCTTGTGTTATCCGGAGGAGAATCCCAGCAAATGAATCATATTGGACTGCAGAATCCGCTCTAATTCCAGTTCAGTTCAGCTGTCCAGTGTAACGACCCAAGAACTGTAAACACATGAGCCATCACTAAGTCCTCATCACCAGAGAGACCTGAGAGCACTAAATGTACCCCCTCCTGCAGCACTGGCTTATTTCCTGATACACACACACACACACACACACACACACACACACACACGCCAGGCAGGTGCCAGCCACCCAGAACACAGTGCTCCAGGCTCCAGGCAGGGAAAGACTGTGGAGGGGCGCCCCCTGGTGGCAGTGGCAAACACCCTTCTGAGGGATTTCTGTATGCCTAGCATGTGTTTCCATTTAACCTTGATTTTGACCTGTCCCACCTAATTTTAGAGTGAATCCACAATCTTTTTTTTTTTCATGTTACCTCTCAGGCACCCTGAAGATGCTATTCAAAGGATGAGCGTGTCATATACAGCACTTCCTGTCCTGAATTTTTTTTCACTGGTGAGTCATACTGTCATTAGGTAGCAAATACTTCATTTGGTAAAAGCACACTTGAGATAGAAAGGATTCATTTGCAGCATTTCCTCTCTGGTCATTTACGTCCTTACTACTCAAAATGTTATCCCAGGACCAATAGGGACCAACAGTTATTGATGTCACTGGAGGACTTGTTAGAAATGCAGAATCCCAGTCTCAACACAGGCCTGCTAAATCAGCATCTTCCTTTTCCCAAAACCCTCAGAATATTCCTGTCCACACTGGAGATGGAGAAGCATGGGTTTGATTGGTACTTCCTCACAGACAAGATGACTAGAAATTCATAAGTCTTAGCTTGTTTTGTGTTATTATAACAAAATACCTGATGCCAGGTAACTTATTAAAAAAAAATAAGTTCAGTTGGGTCAAAATTCTGGTTGGTGGAGAGTCTCAAGAGCATGGTGCCATCCTTAAGGAGGGTCCCCTGGGTGTGTCACTACATGGCCAGGTACCAAAGAGGCCAAGTACATTGGGGTGGGTGTCCTTTTTAACAATCTTTCCTCGTAATACTAATCTGGTCCTCTAAGAGTGAGAAGTCCAAGGAATAATGTATCATGTGGTGGTGTCCTTGTGGTCTAATCAACTCCCTCTTCAACATTCCTCCACTTCAACACCACCACACAGGACCAGGGTTCCCGCATGTGAACCTTTGCAGACACACTCCAGTGACACCCAAATCAGAGCATCAATCATTTGCATTTATTGCCAACTACACGTGGCAACACTCAAGTTTACATATATCATTTTCTCTTTCTAATTTCCCCTCTCTCATTTGAATTTATACATATCTTAAATATGGAAAACCAACAATATCAAATCCCCAGAGTTTAAGTATTCAAAGTAACCAATAAGCTATGAATTCCTGTGCTCTGTGGAGTAACAATTCCAGCTATTGCATCAAACAGTAAGCTGTGAATTCTATTCAAGTCATCCTATTCCAATACTACTCAAAAGATAAACTTCTAAGTTATATCCCACTTCTATTGTAAATTGCTTTAGTCAATAATAGCATCAGTGTATCATGCATCTCAAACACAAAACAAGGCACAACCCAAACTTTGAGAAAGTATCATGAGAATCTGAGAGTCCCATCTTGCCTTGGCATAATCCTTTTGATATCAGTGTGCTCCTTGGCCTGCATTAGTCATGTTTTCATTATAATACAATGTGAAGATGACAAAAAACTACTAAAGGAATGAAAACTAAGGTGTTAAAAAAAAGTGGGTGCAATCATTTTTGTTAAACCTGTTCATTTTGAACTAATTTTAGCTCCTGGTTAGTTGAACACTGGTAGAATATTCACCCATCATACCAGGACACTGATATTACAAGAGTTGCAAACATTACAAAGGTTTGAAGCTACCCCCTAATTAGTCTTCTCCTAACTGTATCACCTTGTATAGCAATAGTACAACAAAGTTGTAGGATTAACCCAGATACAATCACTAACCTGCCGACCTTATTTAAGAGGCATGGCTCAGGGACAGAACACTTGCCTAGCATGTAAATTGCCCTTGGTTTAAGTTACTATTTTTCCCCCTGATATCCATTTTTTTCTGTTCCAGTAGTCTATCAAGAATCCCACATCTAGTTATTATTTTCTTTATTTTGGTTCATCCATGACAGTTCTTCAGTCTTTCCTTCCTTTTCATGACTTTTGACACTCTTGAAGCAGCAGCATTTATCCCATAGAACAGCCATTGATTTAAGTCTGTTGGACATTTCCCTTTGACTTGCCTGAGGTTATACCTTCTTGGCAAGGAAATGTTCTTCTCAGTGTCTCCTACCCAGGGATCTGAGACATTAGTACTATGTCTTATTACTGCTGATGTTAATCATATGCTTTGGAGTTAACAATTACAGAAGATACTTTAACTATGCACATCTTGTTTTTCCTTAAAATTTCACCAGTAATTGTAAATCTATGGATGAATCTTTCTATAGCATTGATCACTGGGGAATTTAACAGCATTACAAAAATTCCTTGCATTTTTCTGAAGCCGTGGCTGACTATGGGAGGAGACTCAAATGTATAAAAGTTTTCTATGATTCTGTGAGAGTCTCTTCTTTATAGTCTGGGAATTCAAAGAGGGAAGGAAGCTGCACTTAAATAATAACAAAGAATCACCAGAAGAAGAAACAAAAAGCTCTGTGTTTCCACACTGTCTTAGTAGTCCAGGTACAAATGAGATATCCTATCTGTAGTTCTGAAATTTACCATTCAAAGATTCAAGGATTATAAAATGTTAAGTTATATCTTTAAAAGAAGTAGCTCCACCCCAAGTGGCACAGATGACTCGGCTGCTCCAGGCGCCATTCCGTTCCTGGTGGAGGCAGAGGACTGAATCCTGCCCACCGGCCTGCCCCACCCCGAGCACCACAGACGACTCAGCTGCTCTGGGCGCCATTCCATTCCTGGCAGGAGCAGAGGTCTGAGGGGAGCCCAACGGCCCACTCCACCCTAGCGTCAAGCAGTGAGGAGTCAGGTACAGACCCTGGGTGCCATCACCACCACGGAGGACAGAGGCCCACTGGCCAGCCCCAACCCCACCCAGACCTGTGTTGTGAGGACTCAGGTCTGAAAGGAGCCAGAGCCATTTCCTGCATCCCTCCACACTGCAACCACGCTGAGAGACCAGGCAAGATTAAAAAAAAAAAAAAGGAATCTAGCTTCTATTTTGCCATCTACTCCTAGATCCCTCTATTCACCTCTTGCCCCACACCTTCTCCTATCTTCATGTCAGAAGCAATACCCAGAAGTAAAATACTCTTAGGCTGCCCTATTTCTACTCCTGTACTATTATAAGAAGGTGTGCAAAGTCTCCAACGGTCTTACAGTATACAGTTGGTAGTGTTTTATATACGCCTTTTTATCCTCTATTAGCCACTGGCATATATGAGGTTCTAGAGTATAGGTGATCTTCATAAATCTGCTAAACCTATTTCTCTCTCCCTCTGTCCCCGTACCTCCCTGATTCCCCAGTGACCTCTTATCCCCAAAGGGTTCGAGGGGTACAATTATGATCTACATGTTGTATACACATTGCTGATTAATTCTAAATTTTGGCATATGGTCATAGAGGTAACTCATAAGCTCAAAGTCTTCAGAATAGAATTTAACAAAACTTTTCATTTTATTTACTGTGTTTAACACTGATATTGGCATTGATTGTATTATGGTAACAAACATAATGTGACTGTTCTGTTCAAATACCTCCTATGATGTATTAGAACTGAGAACTCTCAAGGGTAATTACAGAGTCAAGGAGGATACACCATGAAGGTGCCACATCCAAAGAGCCCTAGATAATAAAAAGAAAGAGACCTGCAATAAACATTGCCCTGTCATCAGGCAAAGAATAGCATTAGTAATGACGAAAGAGCAGAAATGAGAAAATATACCAAAAACCAGACACAAAGATCACCACCACAGAGAAATTCAGAGAAAAGAGAAACAGGACAAACTGAAACTCAAGAACAAGGACTCTTGGAGATGGTAACTAAAGCAGATCTAGTGAAATGGAAATCAGAATTCATCTCTGAGACCAAAACAGGGATACTGTCCACATTGAAAAACATCATTAAAGAAGAGATCAGCAAGATGATAGAATCCAAGACAGCAGAAGCAATGGAACCATTTAAACAGCTTCAAACAGAGCTCCAGGGAATGATGAAGGAGAATGAAAGCTTGCAAAGTAGGATGAATAAAGCAGAGAACCGAATCTGAGACCTAAAGGACAGCATAGCAGCCAATGAGCAGGAAAGATATAATCTATGGAAAAGAGCAAGGGACCATGAGAAATCAATTCAACAGCTTCTAGATGACTCAAAGAAAAATAATATAAGACTGATTGGAGTCACTGAGGAAGCAGGAGAAAGTGAAAAAGATAGAAAAAAGCTATTGTCAGAGATAACAACAGAAAACTTCACAAGAACAGAAATAGACATACAGATAAGTGAGACCTATTGAACTCCAAAACACCGTGACATAAAAATATCTACACCTAGACATAAAATTATCAAGTTTCCAGATGCACAACAAAAGAATGAAATACTGAAAGCAGTGAGAGAAAGGAAGAAAATCACCTACAAAGGGAAGCCCATTAGGATCACAGCAGATTTTTCACCACAAACACTCAACACAAGGAGAGCGTGGAAGGAAGTATTTCAAACAACCTCCAACCTAGACTGTTGTATCCTGCAAAACTACCTTTCAGAGTAGACGGGGAAATACAATACTTCCATGATGAAGAACTTCACAAATACAAACCTGCACTCCAAAACATTCTAAAGAACATCTTGGAAAAAAAAAAAAAACACAGAAAATTCCATACCCATGAGACCCAGGAGAATGAGTTCATTGGGGCAAACAAGAAACTAAAGAGAAAAGGGGAAAAGCAAGGAAGAAAAGAACCAAGAACAGGGAAATATGGCAGCTCTGAATATTCCCATATCAGTCATAACCATTAATGTCAGTGGTCTCAATGGACCAATTAAAAGACACAGACAAGCAGATTGGACAAAGAAGCAAGACCCTACAATCTGATGCATACAGGAAACACACCTAATTCAGAAGGAAACCCATAGACTGAAAATAAAAGGTTGGAAAACAATCCTCCATGCCACAGGAAACTGCAAAAAAGTAGGAGTGGCTATCTTGTTTGCAAATAAAATAGGTTTCAAACCCAAACTGATTAAAAGAGATAAAGAAGGTCACTATATTCTCACACAGGGAGCTATCCAAGAGAAAGAAATAACAATCATAAATATTTATGCACCAAACTCTAATGCACCCAACTATATAAAACAAACATTACTGGACATGAAAAGCCAGTTAACCATGAATACAATAGTAGTAGGGGACTTTAATACTCCACTGTCACAAATTGACAGATCAACTGGACCAAGAATCAATAAGGAAATACTTGAGCTAAATCAAACTTTTGAGCAAATGGACTTATTAGATGCCTACAGAATTTTTCACCCTTCAAAGCGAGAATATACCTTCTTCTCAGCTGCTCATAGATCATTCTCCAAAATAGACCACATTCTAGTCCACAGAACAAGCTTAAGTAAATGCAAAGGAATCGAAGTTCTCCCCTGCATACTATCAGACCATGAAACTGGAGCTGAATAGCAAAAGAAATTCCAAGATCCTCACAAACACATGGAAATTGAACAACACTCTGTTAATTAACCAATGGGCCACAAAAGAAATTAAAGAAGATATTAAACAGTTTCTACAATTAAACAACAACCCCAGCACAACATACAGGAATTTATGGGACACAATGAAAGCAGTTCTATGAGGGAACTTCATAGCAGTGAATGCCTACACTCGGAAAATAGAGCAAACTGAAATAAACAATCTAATGAGGAACCTCAGACAATTAGAAAAAGAGGAGCAAAACAAACCAAAAGCACATACTAGAGAGGAAATTATAAGGATCAGAGCAGAAATTAATGTAATGGAGACAAAGAGAACAATACAAAGAATCAATGAATCAAAGAGTTGGTTCTTTGAAAGGATAAATAAGATCGACAGACCCTTAGCCAACCTTATCAAACAAAGGAAGGAAAAGGCTCAAATCCATGCTATAAGGAATGAAAATGGGGAAATCAGCACAGATCCAGAAGAAGTCCAAAGGATAATAAACACGTACTTTGAAAATCTGTACTCCAAAAAGATGGAAAATCTAGAAAAAATGGATAGATTCCTAGACACATATGAACTTCCAAAGCTGAAGGAAGAGGATATAAAAATGCTAAGCAACTGGATATCAATCTGGGAAATTGAAAATGTATTAAAAAACCTACCAACAAAGAAAAGCCCTGGTCCTGATGGCTTCACTGCTGAATTCTACAAAACTGTTAAAGAAAAGTTAATACCAGTACTTCTCAATCTCTTTAATGAAATCAAAAGGGAAGCAGTACTCCCCAAATCATTCCTTGAAGCAACCATCACCTTGATTCCAAAGGCAAGGAAAGATCCCACCAAAAAAGAAAACTACAGGACAATCTCTCTAATGAACATTGATGCAAAAATTCTCAATAAGATACTGGCAAACAGAATACAGAGAGTTATCAAGAAAATCATACACCCTGATCAAGTCAGATTTATCCCAGGGATGCAAGGCTGGTTCAACATACATAAATCGATCAGTATAATACACTATATTAACACACTCAAGGACAAAAATCATATGATTATCCCAATAGACACAGAAGAAGCATTTGACAAAATCCAACACCCATTTATGATCAAAACCCTACAGAAAATTGGAATCAATGGACTTTATCTCAATTTAATACAAGCTATGAGAAACCAACAGCCACCATCATACTTAATGGGCAAAAATTGAAACCTTTTACACCAAGATCAGAAACAAGACAAGGATGCATGTTGTCACCACTCTTGTTCAATATAGTGCTGGGAACATTAGCCATAGCAATCAGGCAGGACAAAGATATAAAAGGAATAAAGATAGGAAAGGAAGACGTTAAACTGTCATTATTTGCTGATGATATGATACTCTATCTAGAGGATCCTAAAAACTCAACCAAAAGACTGCTAGACTTAATTAACAAATTTGGTAGGGTTGCTGGATACAGGGTCAATGCTCAAAAATCAACAGCCTTTGTCTACACAGACAACAGACTCACTGAAAGAGAAATTGGGGAGTCAATCCCTTTCACAGTAGCACCCAGAAAAATGAAGTATCTAGGAATCAACCTAACAAAGGAAGTGAAAGACCTCTACTCTGAAAACTATAGGACTCTGAAAACTGAGATAGAAAAGGAAATCAGAAAGTGGAAAGATATCACTTGTTCCTGGGTAGGGAAAACCAACATTGTCAAAATGACTATACTCCCACAACTACTATACAGATTCAATGCAATTCCAATTGAAATTCCAACACTATACTTCACAGAGCTAGAGAAAATAATACAAAAATTCATCTGGAACCACAGGAAACCTAGAATAGCAAAAGCAATTCTAAGCAACCACGACATGGCAGGGGGTATTACAATCCCCACTTTAAAACTCTACTATATAGCCACTGTGATAAAAACTGCATGGTACTGGCAAAGTAACAGACCTGAGGAACAGTGTAATAGATTAGAAGATGCAGAAACAACTTCGGATACACTAAGCCACCATATCTTTGACAAAGGAGCCAAACATCCTCAATGGAGGAAAGACAGCCTCTTTAACAAATGGTGCTGGAAAAACTGGGCTTCAACCTGCCAAAAGCTAAAGCTAGACCTATCTCTTTCACCGTGCACAAAACTAAACTCACAATGGATATGAGACTTAAACATTAAAACAGAAATAGTAAGCCTGCAGGAAAACAGATTAGGTAAAACTCTTGGAGACATTGGTTTGGGCAGAGACTTTATGAATAAAACCTCTATAGCACAAGAACTAGCAGAAAAAAATCAACAAATGGGATCTCATCCTACTGAAAAGCTTTTGCACAGCAAAAGAAGTCATTGGCGCTGCTAAAAGACAACCAACAACATGCGAAAATACCTTTATTAGCAGTTTACCAGACAAAGGGCTATTATCTACAATATAAAAGAACTTAAACAGATCAGTCTCCCCAAGTTTAAAGACCCAATTCAAAAATGGGCATCTGAAATGAACAGACATTTCTCAGAGGCAGAAGTCAAAGCAGCCAAGAAGCATATGAAGAAATGTTCAACATCACTAGTCATTTGAGAGATGCAAATGAAAACAACACTGAGATTTCATCTCACTCCACAAAAATGGCCGCTATCATAAAATCAACCAACACTAAATGCTGGTGTGGCTGTGGAGAGAAAGGAACGCTTCTCTACTGTTGTTGGGATTGTAGACTTGTGCAACCATTGTGGAGATATGTGTGGAGATTTCTCAGAAAACTAGGACTAGGAGTCCCATTTGACCCTGCTATCCCTCTGCTAGGAATATATCCAAAAGAATTTTTAAAATCACATTGGAAAGACAGATGTACACCCTTGTTCATAACAGCTCAGTTTGTGATAGCTCAGTCTTGGAAACAACCCATATGCCCATCAACTGGAGACTGGATAAAGAAGATGTGGGTTTTTTATAAAATGGAGTATTATTCTGCCATAAAGAATGACAAGATTGATTCATTTATGTGCAAATGGATACACCTGGAGCACACGCTAATGAGTGAAATCAATAGATCACAGATAGGCAAATACGGGATCTTCTTGTTGATATGAGCACCTGTAGATGCAAATGAGCTCTAGAAAGTATGATGGTCTTTGTAGAATGGGAAATTTCCAAGGAAAATTTGGTGTGGGCATGTAATGAAGGGAAGGAAGAAATATGATTCTGAAAGAAAATAAAAGAGCGTGTATATAGGGGGTGGGGAGGTGTGAGTAGATGGGGATTTGGGTAAAAATGACAATTGACTTGTGTCATATATTGGTACAAATTCCCCAATGTTATGTGTGATTGTGAGATGTATGTAAATTGTACCAATAAAGAATTCAATTTAAAAAAAAGAAGTAGGATGCCTCTGAGAATGAAATAATCACACAGTTGTGTACACATCAAACTCATTGTTAGTAAAGTGCAAAAATCAAGTAGAGTTATTTTGACGAAATATATTGCATTATTAATTTTTAAATCATCCATATTTTATTAGCATTAACAAATTCCTTTGGTAGGGCTTTTATTTTAATTACTGGCAGTGTTCATAAAGAAATATTTGGTCAGATCTGTTAAGAATTATGCTATGAGTGCCTTGTGATTTCAAAATGTCCCAGTTCAAAAATGTTTTGTTCTTAATAGGAGCATCATGCCTTCTTTGTGTTTAAGAGAAATTTCAAAGGCACTGAAGATATAACAAAGGCTCTTTGCTCACCCAGCTGACCTTTAATTCCCTCCTAAGCAAAAACTCTGATCCCAGCACCACTGGCTAATATTCTACCAAAGCTCAAGGAACTGCACGCCAAGTCTGGCTTTTCCATAGTAATGCAGGACTAAGCAGATATCACAACTTCTCGGTACCTTCACTGCCTTCATTTATAAAAACACCAGTTTTTTCTCCCTCTAAGGTAAAGAACTACCACATCATTACTCATAGGGATGAGCAGTTATAATGGAATTTTAGTTTCCTGAGAAGGAAACATTACTGACCTCCATAGGACCACAGGTGTATATGCTCCTGATCTTTGTGAATTCCTCATATTACCTGTGATAGGACTGCTGAAGTGTTCTGTCATAAGGAACAATTTCACATGGACAACACGTTACCCATTGTTCTGACTTCCAGGACCTTCTGAGGCAGAGGGAGCCTGTCCAAAAACCTCTCCCTCTATACCTGCAATGAGAATACCTGGGAAAGCAGTGAGTCCAACTTTTCAGGACTCCAAAGACCTCCATCAATTTGAGGAGCATTTATTTCTAAAATGGCTAAGACTGAGTAAGAACAGTGAGTTGTGTGGTCCTTTAGCTTTCCCTATTCCCTCTCCTCCATCTCCGGTCCATGGTAGCCTTGACAACCTATAGCCCTCTTTCACAAAACCAGCAGCCAAGAGGCCAGGGGAAGAGGCAAACTGTCATTACTGGATTTGTCTGATGGTTCTCTGAAAGACTCTTTTTTATTCAACCTGACTCAAAGCACAGCCAATGCAAATAGCCTTTTTGTCTGTGGGGATTTGTTGGAAATAATCAGCAATGATTGTTTAACATCATGCCTGCGGCAGGGAATCACAGAATAGTGAGCTAACCAAAATTATAAAAGCAAAACCTAGTGAAAGAGAAGTCCACGGGGAGCTTTGAAAACACCTAAATTCATGAGAATATAGACCACCACATACATGGGTGGGGTAGATGCCCATGGATCTGCACATGCTCAGAAAGGACCTTAGAGAGTCCTAAACTGTTTCTGATGATGTGAGGCTTTGTGCAAATAGGAGAAAAAAAAACAGGAGCTGCTGGGATGGACACAGTGCCCATGTCCTAGAAGGGGCTGCCTCAGCTCTGAAAAAGAAAGGAAGGTAATTACTATCATGAAAGCATAAAATTCATTGGTAAAGGTGAATTCATAGTCAAATTGAGTGTATCATCATGATGAAAATGATGGTGTGCAGACATTTCAAATCTCTAGTATGAAGGTTAAAAGTCAAAATACTTGAACTATAGCCAGAAATGTGTTGGAGAACACACAATATTTGTGACAACAAAAATGTAAATTGTAGTGGGGAGAGTAAAAGTCTAGAGCTCTGGTGGTTAACCTGTGCACATGTGTCACAATGGGCTCTTTATCACTGAGAGTTCAAAAGATTTGCCATCATTGTTCTAGACCATATGTATGTGATTGAAGCTATGTTATCACCTTATATTGATCTATTATAACTATAAACTATGTAATGTGAGCCATATGACAACCACAAAGCAAAAGACTACAACAGATATGTAAATGTGGGGAGGGGATAAAAGTTTAGCACTACAGAAAATCACCAAATCATGAAAGTAAACAAAAAAGAAATAAAATATATATAAAACAACCAGGAAATGACAAAATGGTACCATAAATCCTTATTTATCCATAAGTTAAATGTAAATGGATCAAACTCTCCAGTCAAAAGGCACAGAATGGCTAAATGAATAATAAACAAGATCCACCTGTATGCTCCTTTAGCATTAAGGATCCAAGAAACCAAAAGTAAAAGGGTAAACGAAGATATTCCAAAAAGATGAAGGAGAAGGAGAAAAAGAAGGAGAAGATATTCCATGCAAATAGTAATCAATAGAGACCAGGTGTGGCTATACTTAAATAGAGTGAAACTTAAGTCAAAATTTTTATGATAGACAAAGAAGGTCATTTGATGATCCAGTAAAAGGTCAAAATAGTTGTAAGTCTAGATGCAC
Organism: Thryonomys swinderianus; assembly: GCA_004025085.1. Taxonomy (NCBI): domain Eukaryota; kingdom Metazoa; phylum Chordata; class Mammalia; order Rodentia; family Thryonomyidae; genus Thryonomys; species Thryonomys swinderianus. The sequence goes on along the minus strand of PVIC010026434.1, from coordinate 9,117 downwards.
CCAACATCAGAACATCTAAATATGGAAAGCAAATATTCATGGGTTTGGAAGAAAAAAATGGATGGCAAAAATAGTAATTGTAGGAGAACTCTATACCCTACTTTCAACCGTGAAATCAAAATAAGAAATTAATAAGAAAAATATTGGAACTAAACTGCACTTTACCCGTCATTAACCTTATGAACACATATATTCTATCCAACAGCAGCAGAGTACACTTATCCAGCACTCACAGAATGTTCTACATAATGGACCATATGTTAGGCCACAAAATAAGTCTAGACAAATTCAAGAAGATTGAAATAATGTCTAGTATTCTTCTCAACCACAACAGTAAGAAACTAGAAATCAATAACAGGAGGAATCTTGGAAGATGTACAAACATGGAAATTAAACATCACATTCCTGAACACTGAATGATTTAAAAAATCAAGATGGAAAATTTTAAAAATAGCTTAAAACAAATTAAGTAGAAAACCAGCATATCAAACCATATGGGATGTACCAAAGGCAGATCAAAGAGAGAATTTTATAGGAATTAATGTCTACTCTAGCAACAACAACAACAAAATCTCAAATAAATATCCTAATTTTATGCTTCAAAACACTAAGAAAAGAACAATCTAAACTGGAAAGTAGAAAGAAAAAATTTAAAGATCAGAAAAGAAGTGAATCAAAGACAGAACAGAAAAATCATAAATTATAAAGTCAAATTGGCTCTCTAAAAAAGTAATCAACAAACCTTTATTTAAACTAAGAAAAAAAGGAAGATAATTGAAATTAAAAAGTGAAAAATGGGGACCTGGGCATTTTGCTCAAGTGTTAAGACACCTAGCTTGGAAGCACAAGGGCCAGAGTTCAATCGCTGGTATGCATGTATGCATGTATGCATAAATAAACAAGCAAACACATAAATAAGTGTGAGAAACGGATTGAAACATTTCAATAGACAGTTTAGGAATAAAAAGGATCCTGAGGGAACTATTGTGGAAAATTCTGTGACAACAAATTGGATAACTTAAGGGAAATGGAAAAATATGACTTACCAAGACTGAATCAAGTAAAAATTTAAGTTATATAGACAAATAACATATAAAGAAATTGAAAAAAGCAATTATAGATCACCTAAAAAAGCAAACCAAAAGTAAGTGGCGTTACTACAGAGTTCTACTAATTAATCAATAATTATTATCAATATGTCTTAACCTCTCCTAAAAAAAAAGACCCAAAGGAAATATTTCCAAATACATTTTGTAAAGTCAGCATCACCATGATCCCTGAGCTACACAAACATACCACAAGAACATTGTAGACCATATTTCCGATGAACATCGGTGCATCATCAATAAAATACTGATGAAATGAATTCAACATTCTACCAAAAATATTATACATGATAACCAAGTGCTGGTTTAAAACATGCAAACCAGTCAAGTAATGTGATACTAAGCATTTTGAAAAATTAAAACCACAATGACACAAAAACATTGATATAAAAATAAAACATTTGACTAAGTTCTACTTCCTTTATTGATAAAAATGCTTAGCAGTTTAAGTATAGAAGTAGTTTTTCAACACAATAGAGACCATTGTGATTTTCAGCTACATCACAACCAATAGGAGGCAGTTAAAAGATTTCACACTAAAACCCAGTGAAGGCAGGTGCCACTTTCAACAATTCTTTTCAACAGAACATTAGATGTTTTAGCAAAAGACAATCAGGCAAAAGAGGGAGAGATAAGAGGCATTCAATTTGGGTAGGAAAAGCAAAATTATCCTTATTTGCAGATAACATTATCATATATATATCATATATATATATATATGATATATATCACCCAAAGATTCCACAAAAATTACTCAGTAGGACTGATAAATGAATGGGATAAATTTGCAAGATACAAAATCAACACACAAAAGTCAATAGTGTTTATAATCCCAAATAATCTAACTAAAAAAGAAATCAAAAGAATAATCCCTTTATAAAACAGGGATCAAAAATATAAAACGGGTCAATTTAACAACAGAAATAAAAAGATTTGTAAACTAAAAGCTATAAAACACTGATCAAGGAAATTAAAGAAGATAAAAATAAATGGAATGATATCCTAAGTTCATAGATAAGAATCGATTATTGTTACAATGTCCATGCTACGTGAAGTAATATGCAGATACAATGCCATGTGCACTAAAACTCAAATAAGTAGAAAAACAGCCTTGAACTTTGTTTGGAACCAACAACAAAAGACCCAAATAAACAAAACAATACTATGAAAAAAAAGTGGGAATCTTCATGGGTCTTTTGTTTTGCTGTGTGTGTGTGTGTGTTACCAGGGATAGAACTCAAGCCTTTGTGGTTTCAGGTAGGTATGGTACCACTTGAACTAAATCTGTGCCATATTTTCTGATTTTTTTTTTTTTTTTTTTTTTTTTTTTTTTTTTTTTTTTTTTTTTTTTTTTTTTTTTTGCTTTTGAGACAGGGTCTCGCTTTGTAGTTCAGGCTGGCCCTGAGCTCACTATGGTGCCCAGGCAAGCTGCCAAGAACTCAGCAATCCTCCTGTCTCTGCCTCCCGAGTGCTGGGATTACAGGCGTGAGCCACCACACCCGGCACTGTGGTATGTGGTACTGATTGTTGGTGGGTGTGAGTCTCCATGCCCAGCATTATATGTGGTTACCGGAGATCAAACTCAGGACCTTGTGCTTGAGCGGCAGGAGCCAGAACCACTGAGCTAACCCTCCGGCCCCATATTTTCTGATTTTAAACCACAGTAGTATCTCCATTCATGAACTTTATTCATTCAACAGTTCTAAGGAAGGTCATTTTTTTCCAATGTGGAGTTTGTGGATGGAAGCAAAATTTTGCTGAACACTTGTGTATTTAAACTGAATTGTTCAGGCCGGAGATTTAGCTCAGTGGTTCTGGTGCCTGCCTCGCAAGCGCAAGGTCCTGAGTTCAATCCCCGTAACCACATAGAATGCTGGGCGTGGTGACTCATGCTCACCAGCAATCAATACCACATACCACAGTGCCGGGCGTGGTGGCTCATGCCTATAATCCCAGCACTCAGGAGGCAGAGACAGGAGGATTGCTGAGTTCACGGCAGCTTGCCTGGGCTACACAGTGAGCTGAGGGCCAGCCTGAACTACAAAGCGAGACCCTGTATCAAAAAAAACAATAAATAAATAAGTAAATAAATAAATAAATAAACTGAATTGTTCACAAACAGAAACATTTGTGAACCTAGGTATTACTGTGTGTTACAAGCAATAGTAACCAAAAGAGTATGGTGCTAGCATAAATAAATAAATAAATAAATAAATAAATAAATAAATAAATAAATAAATAAATAAAAATAAAACAAAGACCAATAGAACAGAATGGAAACCACAGAAAAAAATTCCAATGTACATAGTCAACTAATTTTTTTTTTTGAGACAGGGTCTCACTTTGTAGTTCAGGCTGGCTCTGAGCTCACTATGTAGTCCAGGCAGGCCTCAAACTCAGCAATCCTCCTGTCTCTGCCTCCCGAGGGCTGGGATTACAGGCATGAGCCATGATATGTGGTTTTGATTGCTGGTGGGTGTTCGTCTCCACGCCCAGCATTGTATGTGGTTACCGGGAATCAAACTCAGCACCTTGCACTTGTGAGGCAGGCACCGGAACCACTGAGCTAACCCTCTGGCCCCATAGTCAACTAATTTTTGACAAAGGCATTAATAGGACACAATAGTAAAAGCACAGTCTTTAATGAATGGTTTTGGGAAAGCTGTATTTCCACATAAAAGAAAACAATTGGACTTTTAGCTACCATTATACTTAAATATCAACTCATTAAAAAACAATATAAATGTAAAAATCAAAAATCTTGAAAGAAAACATGTAGGGAATGGTCTTTTTCATGGACCTTTGTATCTCACCAAAAGTTTGAGCTACAAAAGCAAAAATAAATAAATGGAAGTACAACAAAATAAAATGTTTCTGTACATTAAAGGAAACAACCAAAAACATGAAAAGGCAATGTCCAGACTGGGTAAAAATTACAAACCCCATCTCTTATAAGCATTAATATCCAAATGTATAAAGAACTCTTACAATTCAGCCAAAAGAAAAATAAGCTGATTTGTTTTATAAAAATGGAGCAAAGGTCCTACCCAGATACCAGATATTTCTCCAAAACAGTTATAAAATGTTCAACAGTATACAACAAAGTATTCCACATAACTAATCATCAGGGAGATATAAACCAAAATGTCTGTGAAGTATCATCTCATGCATACAAGCATGGCTGATATAGAAAAGATAACAGACAAAAACTGTATGGAGAAAGGTGAACTTTAGCACCCTGTTGATGAGAATGTCAATTGGTATGGCCATTCTAGAACTCTGTATGAGAAGTTCATAAAGAAATTTTAAATAGACCAATACCTCTTCTGACTATATACTCAAAGATGAAATTGCCACCTCATGGAGAGGCCAGTATGCCCATGGTCATTGTAGCATTAGTCACAATTCCCAAGATATGTAAACAAGTGTCCATAAATGGATGAATGGAAACAGAGAATGTTGGGCAGCATTCCTCCTTTAGCTATGGTTTTACTTTCCACAGTTTCAGTTACCAATGGTCAACCATGGCCTAAAAATATTAAATGGAAATTTTCAGGAGCAATTTGTAAGTTTTAAAATTTATGTTGTTACTGGGGGAGGGGAGGTTGTACATCAAAGGATGTAAAGTAGCAGAGATACAAGATGAGCATGTCTACAGAACTAATTTACAACATGAGCACTGCAGTAAATAATATCAGATTATGTTTAGAATTTTGGTTAAATTAATTTTGGCTGCTCTTCTCATAATAAAGCTACCATGTGAGATGATAAATGTTAATTTGCTTCAATGTAGAATTCATTTGGGCATCAGTATATCTCACATTATTATATATCCCAAATAATCACAATAAATTTTTTTAAAGAAATAGTAAAGAGAGTCCATCAGGCTGATATGAAAAAAACACTGGAGAATAACTTAAATCCATGTGAACAAATAGAGGACTCTGGTAAAAGTCACTATATAGGTACATGTAAAAATAGTGTAAATTTATATTTTCTCTAATGCTTTTTGATACCATCCAATTTTAAAGACAGCTGCATAAAGCTATAATTACAAACTTGTGTTGATGGGTTCAGTGCATAAAGGTGTGATTTTCATGACAGAGGCAACATAAAACAGAGAAGGAATGACATTCAAAAGAGTGAAAATTTTATACACCACTTCAATTAAAGTGGTGTTAATCTGAAACTGTTATAAGCCTGACAGTAATCCTCCCAAATATTAGTAAAAAAAAACTTTTAATTTATAAAACAAATAACAAGATAATTAAAATATTGTCCTATGAAAATTTTTATTTAACATAAAGTAAACCAGCAGTGGAAACATAGAACAAAAATATTGTAAGTCCAAAAGCAGGTCACTGCCATTCTGTGCTAGAAAATACGAAGGACCACATGAGATAGAGAGGATCTCCTCTGGACAAACTCATCCCTTATCAGGAGCCCACTCCCATGATCACTAACATGTAACAGTTTGCTCCTGTAACAGTTAACCAGTTCCCACAGCAACAGTATTCAACTGTTCATGAGGGCAGAATCTTCAGGACTATTTGCCTTTTTTTAAGGTCCTAACTTAGTACAGCAACAAATTTCAATGGTACATTTCGAGGGGACATTCGAACCATAGTAATTATTTATATGTAAAATGCAAGAGTGGAACTCCTAGAAGAAAACTCTAGAGAAAAATCTAGACTTGGGAATGATGCCTTTCTATGTATATTACCAAAAGCATGATTTGTGAAACAAATAAGTGACAAGATGAACTTTATTAAAATGAAAAACTTCTCTGTGAAAGAATAAGAAAACAAGACATGTACATGTAGAATGTATCTGATAACTATTGTCTGAGGTACACAAACAACTCTCAAAACTCAACATTAAGAAAATAAACAATCAATTTAGAAATGGGCAAACAGATACATCACCAAAGAAGATATACAGATGGCAAATATGCATATAAAAATATGCTCACAATCATTTGTTGTTAGGAAATGGCACATTAAAACAACAAAAGTTACCATTGTAGTGGCTAAAACTAAAAAATCTGACAATACTAAGTGTTGGTGAGCATGAGAAACAATTGCAACTGTCATTCATTTATGGTTGAAGTACAAAATAGTGGGATCACTTCAGAAGACAGTTTAGAAGCTTTATATACCATCAAATATACCCTTACCATAGGACCCAGCAATCCACACTTTGGTGTTAACCCAAATGAGTTGAAAACTAATGTTTATGCAAAACCTCTACGTGAAAGTTTTATAGCAGTTTTAGTCACAGCCATCAAAACAAAAGCAAGCAACATGCCCTTTAGTCCTGGTGAACAGTGGTCAACTCATACAGTGAAATATAAGTCAGCACAGAAGGAAATGAGTGATCAGGTCCTGAGAAGACATGGAGTTCTTCCTTATATATTAAACCTTTAATATATATTCTTAAGTGAAAGAAGCCATCCTGAAAAAGCTACATGCTTTGTAATTCTGAATATATGATATTCTAGAAAAGACAAATATGGAGACAATAAAATGATTAGTGGTTGTCATGAGCTGGAGCAGTGGGAAGTGGAAATATGGAGCACACTTTTAGGGCAGAGAAACTATCTTGTGGACACATATCATCACACACTTATCAAAACCCATAAAGTGCATACCACTAGGGTGCATCCTAGTGTGAACTCTGGACCTTTGATGATAATATGTCAATATAGGTTCATCACAGGTAACTAATCAACTACTCTGCTGCAATATTATTTTATAAATTGAATTCTTTATTGGTACAATTTATATACATATCAAAATCATGTATAACATTGGGGAATTTGTACAAGTATATGACACAAGTTAATTCTCATTTTTACCCATATCCCTACCCACCCACCCCTCCTCACCCCCTTTATACATGCTCTTTTATTTTCTTTCTGTATCATATTTATTCCTTCCCCTCATCACATTCCCACACCAAGTTTCCTATAGAAACTTTGCACTCTATAAAAGCTGTCATACTTTCTACAAATGGGATCTCATTCTACTGAAAAGCTTCTGCACAGCCACAGAAGTCGCTGGTACTGCTAGAAGACAACCAACAACACGGGAAAAAAAATCTTTACTAGCTGTTTATCAGACAAAGCGCTATTATCTACAATATATAAAGAACTCAAACAGATCAGTCTCCCCAAGTTTAAAGACCCATTTCAAAAATGGGCATCTGAAATGAACAGACACTTCTCAGAGGCAGAAGTCAAAGCAGCCAAGAAACATATGAAGAAATGTTCAACATCACTAGTCATTCGAGAGATGCAAATGAAAACAACACTGAGATTTCATCTCACTCCACAAAGAATGGCCGCTATCACAAAAATCAACCAATGATAAATGCTGGCGTGGCTGTGGAGAGAAAGGAACCCTTCTCCACTGTTGGTAGGATTGCAGACTTGTGCAACCATTGTGGAGATCTGTGTGGAGATTTCTCAGAAAACTAGGACTAGGGGTTCCATTTGACCCGGCTATCCCCCTGCTAGGAATATACCCAAAAGAATTTTAAAAACTCACATTGGAAAGGTAGATGTACACCATTGTTCATAGAAGCTCAGTTCGTGATAGCTCAATCTTGATTTATATATCTATTAGTGTGTCAATACAACACAGTATGATTTTTGCAGTTTTTCTTTAGTAAGTTTTTAAATGAGGACGTATGAGTCCTCTACTTTGTTCTTTTTAAGTTTGTTCTGGCTGTTTTGATTCATCTTATTATCATGTGATTCTTAAAACATAGACCTTATTTTGTATAACAGTTATAGACTCATAGCAAAATTCAGTAGAAAGTCTGCTGCAATATTTTGATAGTCAGAGGCTAAATGTAGGCAAGAGTAGATCGCATATGGAAATTCACTGTTTTCTACTGAATTTTGCTATGAGTCTATAACTGTTATACAAAATAAGGTCTATGTTTTAAGAATCACATGATAATAAGATGAATCAAAACAGCCAGAACAAACTTGAAAAGAACAAAGTAGAGGACTCATACGTCCTCATTTAAAAACTTACTAAAGAAAAACTGCAAAAATCATACTGTGTTGTATTGACATACTAATAGATATATAAATCAATGCAATATAATTGAGGGTCCTGAAATAAACTCAGTTTATTGGATCATGTTTTGGTAATGTGCCAAGAAGATTAAATGGGAAACTTCAATGGATTGCTTTTGCAACATACAGAACTGGGATAATTATGTGTCTACCTGAAAGACAATGAATCTGAAACCTATTCTCACAGCATATAAAGAAATTAATTCCAAATTAACCAAAGACCTAAATGTAAACTCTAAAATGATAGCATCTTAGAAAAAAGCATAGCAATAAGTCTTTGAACTTGTGTTAGTCAATTATTTCTTAGACATGACACCTAGAGCAGCAGTACAAAAATTTATTGGGCTTCATCAAAATGAAAAATGATGTGCTTCAAAGAAGGCATTATCAAGAACATTTCCTAGTGAAAAAAGAAAATAAAGCCAAAAAAAAGACACCCTACAAAATGGAAGAAAATATATGCCAAGTCACATAACAAATAAGAGACTAACGTCCATGACATATAAAGACACCCTACAATTCAACACTAAAAGGCAACTCCTCCAAAAGAGATCAGTTTTGAGTAGAGATTTATTGAATGAAATTTTCTAATGGTGAATAAACACTACCAGAGATATTTAATATCATTATTTATTATGGAAATGCAAATCAAACCCACCATGTGGTACCACTTCATGCCTATGGGATGGAAATAATCAAAATACAGACAGTAAGTATGGGTGAGGGTGTAGAGAAGCTGGTGGTAAAGTTAAAAGGTACAACCACTTTGGGAAGCTGTTTGCCTGTTCCTCAAAATGTTAACATAGAGGGCTGGGGATTTAGCTCAAGTGGTACTACACCGACCTTGAAAGCACAAGGGCCTGAGTTTAATCCCCAATACAAGGAAGGAAGGAAGGAAGGAAGGAAGGAAGGAAGGAAGGAAGG
>PVIC010026433.1:0-24287 GCA_004025085.1 Thryonomys swinderianus | reverse complement strand
TTCCTTCCTTCCTTCCTTCCTTCCTTCCTTCCTTCCTTCCTTCCTTCCTTCCTTCCTTCCTTCCTTCCTTCCTTCCTTCCTTCCTTCCTTCCTCCCTCCCTCCCAAGGCAGACAGTGATGCCACTGAGCTAAATATCCAGACTTATTTTTTATTTATTTAAAGTTAATTGTGTTGGTACAATTTAAATATACCTAACAATCACATTCATCAAAAATAATTTGTACTGGTACATAATATATATTGATTTCTCTTTATCTCCCAGTCCCCTCCTTTCCTTTCATCCTCACTCCTTATTTACAAAAGCTTCATTTCCATTTTTTCCTGTCCCCTTCCTCCCTTCAGTTTCCCTTTTCTTTTCAGTTTCTTCCTATTTCCTATTATTTATTATACAGTTTTGTCCTTATTTAGCCTTTGGGTTTTTCACGAGACAGACAATGCAATATTTACACATTTATGTCCAATTTATTTCACTTAAAATAGTCTCTAATTATATCCATTTAGCTATAAATGTCTCAAGTTTATCACTCTTTGTGGCTGAATAATACCACAGTATTAAAAAGTCACATCTCTTTTATCCATCCTTCAGTTGATGAGCCTTTCAGCAATCTCTGAGACTTAATTAGCTATTACAAACTGTGTTGCTGTAATCATAGATGTGGCTGTATCATTGTAGTATGATGTTTCTTAATACTTTTGAAAGGATGCTCAGGAAGGGAACAGCTGGGTCACACTTTTTGAGGAATCTCTGCATTGATTTCCATAGTGATCGCACCAGTCACACTCCCATCAACCGTGGGGAAGGGTCCCTTTCACCCACAGCCCTGCCAGCATTTGTTGTTGGTAGATTTTTTTGGTAATAGCCATTCTTTCTAGAGTGAGATGGAATTTCAGCATTGTTTTAATTTGCTTCTCTTGGAAGACCAGTGGTGTGAAACTTTTTTTTTTTTTAATATATTTGATTTCCACTTCTACTTCTTCATCCAAGAAGTGTCTGTGCATTTCAGGTGCTCATGTTTGGATTGGGTCTTTACATGATGTTTAAATATGTGTGTCAATATTGTGCTTTTGATATATTTGAGAGTGTATTCTAGCTTCTTATAGATGAAGGCATTTAATTTATGGTTGAGTTTTTTCAGTTTTCTTTAATTGTGACTTTTGTAGTCCTTTTGAAGAGAAAACTTTTTTGGGTTTGGTATCAGTTTGAATGCCGGGGAAGAAGTAGCTAATTCCCAATACTGAGTGTGATCATGATTTACATATACAGTGTACCAATAAAGATAAATTTTTAAAAATATCTTTGTGGTGCTTGCTGTGATCTGGCTTGGTGTGGTAGTGGAACGTTATAGAATTGGCAATTTTATTAGCCTACAACTATTTGATGTATTAGTGTGCAATACAGATTTAAGATGCTAAGTGTTGTGTGTGGGCATGGGCTGATGCACACTTTAAAATCTTCTGTATCATATTACTTGGATTATATTTGAGAGTTACATATCTGTTTGCTTTGAAGAAATTAATATTAATAAGTAGGTACAGGTTTTGCCCAGGAGATGTCATATTTCATATATCTGATACATTATTGCGAATATGTTTTGTATCATAGATGCACAGTAAATGTTTATATGTAACTTGGTTCTTTCCTTTTTCCTATAAAATGTTAGTATATTAGACTTAGCAACTGTCCAGTTAAGTAGGTGTTCAATATTCTGACAATCCACTCTAAAATTTAAAATAGAACTTTGTGTCTTAGGTCATGAGATGTATTTTAGAGGACTTTTTCTTCCATGAAGTAACATTCTTGTGTTCATTTCTGCTTACTACATGTGAGATTGATAGATTAAAACAAAATGTTGTATCCTATATTTATAAATTTTCTCTTTTGCACACTTGCACATATTCAGGGATGTTTGAAATCATTCCAGAAAGCATAGGACCATCCACTTTGGAATAGCCAAAACAGATGACAGCATATTTCTGCTTAAATGACTGGAGAATTTTTAATGCCCTTATCATTCAGAAATATCTTTCAGTGAGGGCATTTGGCAGGAGGATGTTCCACTCACATTAGAGGCAACTTGATGCACAAATGTTATGCCTTGTAGTAAATCAATTATATTTGCCCTTGCAGTTGATGGAGTCAGTCTCTCCATAGATTTTGTTTGGCACTTGATGTTTTGGAAAACATTGATGTAGTTGTGGTTACTGAAAAAATATATATATTTCACCTAAGAATTTTGACTTGGGGCTTTCTTTAACTGTCCAGTGTGGCCACGTTGTACCCACCTCTGCTGGCAGGGGTTTCTTTTCTTTTTTTCTGGTATCAGGAATCAAACTCAGGATTTTATCCTTGTGAGGCAGGGGCCACAACTGCCGCACTAAATCCTTGCCTCCGTGACGGGGCTTTCTGAGGCTGCGATAGCATCGCCCCATTTAGTTCACAAGAGGACCCACCAGACCTGCTCACTTATTTACTTTTTTACTTGCTTAGCTCTTATAAGCATTTTTCCATCTAAATAATTCTTTGATACACTTGTATGTAGTAGGCTTTGAGGATCTTAACACATTAAGTTTTTTGCAATTTTTTTTTTTTTTTGAGGCAGGGTCTCGCTTTGCAGTTCAGGCTGGCCCTGAGCTCACTATGGAGCCCAGGCAAGCCTCGAACTCAGCAATCCTCCTGTCTCTGCCTCCCGAGTGCTGGGATGACAGGCGTGAGCTAGCACGCCCGGCCGGCTGTAGTTTTTTTGATAACAAACTTTGGCCCGTCCGCTCATTTGATCTTGCTGAAGCAGACACCTTAAGAAGCATTCCAGGGGATTTCCTGCTCATGTTCCTGTTCTTGGTGTAACTTTTTGTGAACTTGACCGCGCCTTTCTCAGGAAGCCTTTTTGACTGGCTGTCTCTGCAGCCGAACAGAATCCGGGCGGCGCCCTCAGCCCTGAGCCCTGCTGTGTTGCCCCAGTTGACCCCTTGCGTACTCCTGTTCGTGTTGGTGGAGGACTGACAGACACCCCGGAGAGTTTAAGTCAGAGCTTTCTCATAGCATTTCTTGGATGACAGTAATCCTCTTCTTTACCATATTCTTTGTCTTGCATTTTTCTACTTTTGACAAAGTGGGAAACATTCATAGAAATAATAGTAAGAACAGGAAATATTACTAAAATCATGAAAGTTCAGCAGCTCTCGTAATGTTATTTTTACTTCTGAAGAAATCATTCCAGTTAGACACTAACAGAATGTTAGTTTTCATAAATATTAACACTCTTGGGGTTGCAATTTTCAAAATGTATCCAGCAAAACTTGGAAGTTTTTGAATTCAATAAAAAGATGATTTTATAATATGTGGGTCTTTAAAAAATAAGTTCATGTATCCAGAGCAATATGAAAATATATCTCTGAATAATTATCTGCACATTGTGCAAATGTTACTAATCATAAATAGACACTTCACATGTTCTCAAAAATGGAATTTTAATTCAAATGTTCAAAAACCTCAATTTAGTGTTGGCTTTGAGCCTAATGTAATATTAGAATCACATATTTATCAGGAGCTGGTATTTTGTTCTTCCATCTCAAATCATTCCTGGTCCCTTTTCCTTTTTCCAATGGCTATATCAACTAGACTTTTTCTTTTGAAAACATGTTAGCTATAAAATGTACTTACGATGCTATTTAAAGTACATTTTTATCTGTTGTAATAATTTCTGTCTGTGTAAACTCCCCAACTCAAAACATTTTGCATTGAATGCACTCACTGTGTAGCCCAGGCAAGCCTCGATCCTCCTGCCTCTGCCTCCTGAGTGCTGAGATTAAGGTGTGAGTCACCACGCCTGCCCTTGTGGTATGTGCTACTGGGGATCAAACTCAGAACCTTGCAGTTGCCAGGCAGATGACAGAACCGCTGAGCTAAATCTCCAGCCCTACATTGGCATAGTTTTAATAAGTAGTGTAAACATGCGTAAACATTTTCATGGATGTGCACATGACTACAGACACACATGCAGATCACACATACACTTCAGGTTTGTTTCCAGTTGCCAGTTGATGGTTTCTTGTCATACGCAGCGCCAGCTGAATCGTGTCTATCTGCGCTCTCAGCCAGAGGTAAGAATGCTCCATGTGGGCTTTGAATAGAGAGGAGGATCTTCATGCTCCCAAACGAACTATTTTAGAATGAGACATTTGGTAAGGTTTTGAGAAATGTTTTCTTTACACTTGGTTAAGGCAACTCTTGTTTCTCTTTACTATATGCTTCATAGTTTTTTCAGACATGAGAATGTTGTGTCAGAAGAGATTTTACTAGGTGAGACTTCATAGAAGTTCTGATATTAAGTAAAATTCATGAAGAAAGAGCTGACAGCAGCGTTACATTTTTAGATACAAAAAGGAATTCAATAGAAATATGACTCTTTCCCCAATGGGTAGTTTTATTTCCCTTTGAAGCAGTTTCTAAATTTTTAGTTAAAAGAAAGATAGGAATAGGGAGTTAAATATTTTGCTTTTCTAAAGCAGAAAACTCTTTTGTCATCTAAGTTTGGATCCAGTCCTTTAAGAGCTACTGCCCTGGAAATTACTAACATGCTGTGTGTCAGCTTTCACAATCTGGTACAGTGTGCATTGATGCCTGAGTCCTTCGATTAAATTTTAATTTTACAGGAGTTTTGTATGAAGATAACTGTGGATGGAGAACAATTTTACCGTAATAAATCTTTCATAAATCAACATATAATAAATGTTTCCTATTCATTATAATAAATGTTTTTGGATTGATCAGATGACCAGTGAACAAAGTAAGATTATGCCAAATTAAAAAACAAAAAGACTTGTTTCTTCTGAACACAGTGGCTGTTCACCTGATGTGAAATGAATAAGACAGTTATTTTTGTAACAGTAATTTCAACTGCATGTATCTGAGTTGCAAGAAAAGTCCTCAAAAAGAAATGTCCTGAATGACAGAAGAAATATGTTGTGGCCCTCCTTCTATTCCTTAATAAGACGTAACAATGGATTTGACAAATTAAGAAACACTGGTCATAAAACACTAGACGAAGAATTATTTCTAAATGATGAAGTTCTTATGAAAACATAATAGTATGCCACAGTTCAGAAACTTAATTAGTGGAGGGATATTTAGGAATGTCTTTTCTCTGTCCTTATAACGTGGTTGTGTTGTCAGCTTTCTTAATTTTTCTCTGTTAATCAGCGCCAGAATCTCGGGTGGAGTTGGAGGAGAACTCAGAGTGGTCATGGAAGATGTCCACCTTCAGTGGTGCGCGCGGCCTGCGGGACAAGAGGGGTTTAAAACTCTCAGCAGGCTCCTTGTGGGATGTGAATGGCTCGCTGGGAGAAACACAGCTGATGCAAAGAGCACAGGGGTGGTCCAGGTTAATGAATTGTGCTTTGCAGCCGCAGGATTTTTCACCGCTCGGGAAACCGCTTCCCCGCTGTTCCTTTAACTGCACCCCTGGACTGTGAAGTGTTGTTGGGATGCAGTTCCCCTTTGTGTGCTTTTATGCTCTGGAGTTGGAGCTACGAAAGACAGATCTATTTTGTGTTTAGTTGAATCAGTATGGCTGCAATTCTATGAACAAATTGGACTTCGGTTAGGAGTACTTTGTCATAAATAAACGCGGAAGAGATTGGATTCTCGCTTCTAGATGACACACTTCAGCTGTGCGTTCAAAACTGCGTCTGAAAGGAACTGATTTATTGCTGACCTGACTGATCACTGAGCAGCAAACACCTGTCCTTGTTCGGCTCTTTTGTTGCTGTCTGTTTCCCTGTTTCAGCCCAAGTGTATGGAAAGGGAAACTAATTTTCTATTTTCTGAATTGTTCTTTTCATTTTAGCCTCCTTTTAAAAGAAATAACCCTCTTAGTGAATAATTCTTTATGATCCAGGAAGAAAACCTATTTCATAGATTGGTTAAGGGCATGTTCCATGCTTGGGTCAGGTGAAACATATTTTTCATCTATAACATTAGGACTTTTTAAAATTTAACAAAATCGGGCTGGAGATTTTAGCTCGGTGGTTCCAGCACCTGCCTCACAAGCGCAAGGTCCTGAGTTCGATCCCGGTAACCACATACAATGCTGGGCATGGTGACTCACGCCCACCAGCAATCAATACCACATACCACAGTGCCGGGCATGGTGGCTCACGCCTGTAACCCCAGCACTTGGGAGGCAGAGGCAGGAGGATTGCTGAGTTCCAGGCTTGCCTGGGCTATATAGTGAGCTCAGGGCCAGCCTGAACTACAAAGCGAGACCCTGTTTCAAAAAAAAAATTAATAAAATGGCTGGGCATGGTGGCTCATGTCTATAATCCCAGCATTCGGGAGGCAGAGGCAAGAGGATTGCTGAGCTCAAGGCTTGCCTGGGCTACATAGTAAGCTCAGGGCCAGCCTGAACTGCACAGTGAGACCCTGTGTAAAAAAAAAAAAAAAAAAATCAACATAATGTTCTTGCAAGAAGCTGCAACTACCTTAGTAGCACCTACAAGTACCATTTATTCATTGACTATAAACTTTTATACATTAAAGTATTCACTTCATTTTGTTTCTCATGACTTAGTTTCATAAATCATTTAAGACCTAGAAAATCTACTATTTTCCTCTTCACTGGAAAAGTATAGACAGTAAATTTGGAGTGTATTGCACATGTGAGCATAAATATGATCTCAATAACATTCAAAGCATATTAAGTAGCTTTTGAAGAATAAAATGCCAAAGTAATTATTTGTATAATCCAATATAAAAACATCAATTTCTGTTGCCCTAAAATATTTCAAGGAGGACCATCATTACAACACCGGGATTGGTCTGTATTTGGAATGCTCAGTTATTATTACTGCAGCACATATTAGATTTCTGTGATTTGGATCACAGAAGTGTTTGGAATTTGTACTACTGTGAGACACATGGCCAGACTTGGTTTGATGTTTCACGTGATATTCACAAAAAGGATATGGTGGCAGAGACTTGAGTGTTGGGATAAGACACTGTTTAACTTTTCTGGTATTAGTCTATTAAGCTTCAGGGAGAAATTTAGCAAAGATAATTGGACAGACCACCAATAAAAATTAGGTCAATAGCCTAGGCCTATGAAAACTAGCCTTTATAATAGACGTGTCAGTACCACAGATCTGTTAAAGAGGAAATGGAACTATCCCCAATGTGAAATAATGGGGTTGTCATATATACGACACATGGTACAATTTTTCCTGTAATTACTGTGTGAGAACAGAATCAGTTTTTACAGCTGGTCCTTCTTCATTTTATTTGCCTTGACTAAATCTCACACCTAGGGGGATTGAAACATGACAGACAACAGGTGTGAATCTGTATCTAATATTCACTTCAATTTCTGTCCTTTCTTTAAAAATTGGCTATGTTGTAAACATCTGTAACGCTAATAAAGATGGCCTCTTCCCCTGTGTGTAAAATGCTTTCCAACCCAGGGTTAGATTATGTCTGAATCAAATCACAAAGTTAAATAAGTCAAGTTATTAAATTACTCTTGCTAGAATAGATTTTGAAGGGATGATGAGTTTCAGTCAGTTGAAGTATAGCTGGCAAGCAGCCGTTCATTATAGCCTAGTGCGACATTGATTTTTGACTAGAAGGCCTGAAAACATAGCAGTAATTGTATATCCTTAAGGAAACATTCTATATTATTGATATACTTTGTTTCCTTTAAATATACTACCAAAACTTTATTTTAATTGAATTTTGATTGTGCTGATGAGAAAATCTATTTGTTGTCAATTTTAAAACATTCATTATTCTGAAAGATAACTCCAAATGATTATCTTAGCAACCATGTGTGTCAGTCTTCAAAGAGAGATGTTTTATTATAGACAAGACCCCTTTTTAAAAAGTAGAAATTACAAAATACCACTTAATAACATTTAGCAAGGACACTTAGATTTACTCATTGTGAAAATTAAATAGACTATTGAAACAAAATCAATTGATTTGGCTCATTTTTTCCCCCTCCATTTTCTCTGCTGATTACAGCTCTCATCTACTAGCCAAATTGATGAGACTTGGCAATATGGCTAAAGCAGTTGAGAAATTGCAGGAGAAGATTAATTTTTTTTTTTGGATTTCACACTCAAAAAAAATCACCAGAGATAAAGAGATTACGAGCAGAGTTGGTCATATCAGGCTGGTGTTCTGCATAATTTGTCTGTTTTCTCTCATAGTCAAGTAGACCTAAATTAAAAACCCTTGCCTTTAGAGAGAATCTTACTTTCTTTTGTCCTCTAGATTTTCATAAATATGATGAATTCAACCAAACAAATGTTTGTAATTCTTTTACATTTTAGGTTTCTTTTGTCTTTCTGTGTGAGAACATTAGATTTGAATTGTTTTGCATGTTTGTGAAAATTAACAGAGTGCCATAGTGCTTAATTAGCATAAATTAAATTTGTCAAAAGTGCTTAGGAGGTCAAATGCTGGTTTTTGAGGTCTGATTATACTGATGATTATATGTAGTACTTGTAAGGAAAGTAAAGGAAGGAGATGATTTCAGTCTCCACTCAAAGCTAGCTTGGATAATGAATTGTTGTGACTCTTTTCCATTTGTGAAGATTGATGTTTAGAGAATCTAGGAACTAGCCAAGGTCATACAGTCACTAAGAGGCAAAATTTAGACCCAAAGTAAGTTTGAATGTGGAACCTTGACTTCTACACACTATGACAAATGTTTAAAAACATTAAAACAGTTGTTCCATGTAACATGTCTATATTGTGTCAGATTTCAGATCAGTTTATGTCATGAAAGCCATGTTCATACATTTTACCCTTTTAGGGTCTTTATCATTCTAAAGCTTCTTATGTCATTGGTGAGCCATAGTGGGGGTATCTTAAAAGAGAGGCATCTATTAGAATTCTTTCTCTGGAATCTACCCATCCCTTGTTTTCTCTATCTCTGTAAGTTTTTATTTGATTCTTTTCTAACTTTCAGTCATTTGGCCTTTATAATGAGAATCATTGTTTGCTGTGTATAAGGCACTGATATATAGTATCCAATTGAAAAATCTTAACATTTGTGGTAAATATTATTTTGTCTTCATTTAAAGGTGAGAATGAAATAACTTGCCTAAAGAAAGCACAAAGAAACTGGTAGAGAGGGAATTGAAAGCCACACAGCATCTATAAGGTAATACCCAGGATGCCAGCTCTTCTAGCCTGTGATTTTCTCTTCTATTTCCAGGCTTCCTTTGTGTCCTCTTCCTCTGGTACATAATGAGTTTTGACTACCGTGGATCCTTGACTTGGAAATTCGATCCATACCCAAGGGCTGGTTGGTTCTAAATCCTTAGGGCTCAGATCTGGATCTTTATCTGGGTTCACACCACAGATAACAAGAGCCAGATGAATCCTCCATTAACCTAATTCACCCAAGTTATTTGTGTGTCAGGCCAGTTGTAATTTGAGGGTCACTGTATTTGAATTTTAACCACCTTTACTTGGGTGTATCATTTCATAAGAAATCCTAGGACGGCCCTAGAAATGTAGGGTTGTCATTCCACTTGAGTGCCTTAGAGTCAGAAAACAGAGAATGAGGTAATTCAGCTTTCTCATTTATCTTCTTCACAAATCAGGTTTGTTTTTAGTCAGAATAATATCAACTTCATTGATATGAGCAACTCAGTGCCAATGGCCCTGTGAGGTGCTTAGCACCCAATCTCCTTAATCTTACTGCTATTTCACTGGTAGGTGTGGTGACCACTGTTTTATAGATTAGCGAACTGAATTTGGGAGGATAAAAATTAGCAGAGCTGTAACTATATTATAGGCTGTTTTAGTCCATAATTCATGAGCTAAAATGACTCGTCAGGATTCTCTGAATAAACCTGTAAATAGCAGAATGGACCCTCTGAATCATTTAGAAATTATCCTAACTTTTTTAAAGATATAAAATTTATATATTTATAAATTATAATTTGTATGACTAGAAAAATATAGTCTTATGTTAGTTTTTTACTTTATATTATTTATGCATAATATCCTAATTTTATGATTGTCTTGTCTAACCATATTGCCAGCAAATTACGCCATCTAAACAAGATGATTACCAAAATAAAGCTTTTAAACAAATAAATGATATAATATTATCTTATTTCAGAGGAAGTTAAAATACAGAATAAGTGAATATACTGTGTTAATGAGTCATAAAATTGAATAGCAAGAAGCAGTAAATTGAAACCTAAAATATAATTTTATAAAATATTCCTATAGAATATAAATTAAATTATTCAGTTTTAAGACTCAGGATAGCACTGTTCTCTTATTTTGTTTAATGAATTATCTTTTTTATTATAGTTAGCATTAAAATAAAAAATTTTAAACTCCATCTAAGATATATTCATTCAGTATGCAGCACTTATTTTAGGCTTTCTCTGTGGCAGCCTTTATTTAGATACAGGAGTATCTTTTCCTTTAAGTATTCTATTTTTTCTTTTGTAAATTACATGTTTTTCCTTTGTTCGTTTTTAAATTATCATGAATTCTTAGATACAAACTTCAATGTTGACGGTTCTTTACCTAAGAACGGTCACTGAATGGTGTGTGAGTATTTCACTCTAGGTAGAGTTACTGGGCCTGGGTTTATCTGTCCCCCTGAAACAACTAAAATGACTAGATACACGTATGGGAGAATGGTTTTCAGCCACTAGCTATCAGGCCTTGCAGGGCCGTGGTGAGGATTGTGTCAGCTGGTGCTCTGATACATTTTCCAGGCCTCAGCACTGGGGGAGGACTCAAGCAAAAGCAGGCAGTGTGTAGGGTGACAGCAGGTTTCCAAGTCTAATGTGGTCCAGACATTGGGAGTTCGTAGCACAGATGCAAAGCCTGAACGATAGGGATCTGAAGACCATCCCTTGAGGTGCTTCAGCTGAATGCCCATCAGCACATAAGGAGATTCTAGAAATGTAAATACTGAGCTCCCCCAAGAACACAGAGAACATCCCTCAAAATACACAGAATAATTTTTCTCAACCTCATGTCAATCCTCATATTTCATAATCAGGTGAGTACTGCCTGAGCAGTGGAGAAAGTTCGGCATTAATGCCTCCTGTCATTCTTCCTCGGAATCTCCCTGAGATTCTCCTCCTGATAGCACACTGAAATTTGGCAGTGTTCCTTAAAAAACAAGTTCGCTGTTTGACATTTGTATCACAAAATATTCTGTGAAAGGGTCCCAGAGGAATGTTTCACTTATTTCTAAGTGCCTACACTTAAAAAGACTTTTTAAATAAAGTTCATCGTACATATTTATTTATGGTTCTTTTTTATTTTACTTCAACTTCTCAGTCATCATTCATTCAGTCAATAAATATGTCCTCAGCCTCTAACATATGTGTTGTCTTGATAGATGAGTAGATATGAATACTGTCCCTCAGGGGACTCACACTGTGTTTGGGAAGACATGGGACACAGGTAAACACTACATGTTGACAGTTGACTTGAGGAAAGAGAGGATTGCAGTCCCAGGCCCACTGTGGCATGGCCTGTCACTCACTGATGAAGTCACGTTGAGCAAGATCTGATGGCTGATTAGGGTCTGTTTTCTTGTTAAATAGTTGGACAAAAGTCTCTACAAGTGCTCCGATGAGGGAAGACCTAGTCTTTTTGGAAGACTCAAAAGACCGATAGCATTCAGAAGTGAAGTCTAAAATTGAACAAAAGGAGTTTTTGGTGTTTGGGGATTCCACACTGCAGAGTGAAGTGAAACTGAGCAGCACTCCTGCATTAATTACAGTAGTAGGAAATAAATGATAGAATAATTTTCCTCAGAGTAATTTTCCTTAGACATTCTAAAAATGGAGACAGATTGCTGTTACATTTTGTTGTAAGCATTTAAGCATTTGCTAAGGTAGACAGACCAAGTAACTTAGTTGCTGATAGAATAGTTGACAATTCTTGGGTTCAATATTATTAATATTTTCCTTTATGTATATATTTATGTGCAGATATTTATTTAGTTGTTATTCTTTAAAAATATTGCCTATGTTGTTGATTTAAATATATTTATTTACTATAGTCTCTTAAAATTGCAGAGAAGGAGTTAATTTACATTTTTCCTTTATTGAGTTACAATTTTTCAAAATGGAAACCTGGTCTTCAAGATTACTGTCTATTAAAGTGAACTGAAAGACACTCTTATGCATTTTTTTGCATATGCACAAGTTTATTGTTTCAGAGGACAATGGGCAGAAGGTATTCACTGAATTAATAATATGACTTAAAATATTTTAGACTAAATTAGCTGCTGTAGGTAAGCACATTTTTAAATTTGCAACTTATGATATTGCTTTTGCATTTCATTGTGGCAGACTATAATCTCTGTTTTATAATAGATTCTAATTGCATTCAGTGGTTAAACTAACTAAAATTCTGTTTTGTGGTCCTGACTTTTGTCTTGAGAAAGCTTTTGTTTCTCAGGGGATCTTGAAACTCCCTCTTGCTTCAATACATTGTCCTTTTCACCAGTGTTTTCCACTTGTGTTTGAGGAAACACTGTCCAGACTAAATTTGGAGCCTCCAAATCAGCTTCCTTGTGAGTGTTGACCAGGACCTAACTGTCTTTGGGGGAATCACTTGTTGTTGTGTGATTCTTAGTATAAATAATTTGACTTCAGCTGATGTCTTGTCTCCATCTCTCTCTGCCTGTCTGTTTCTCTGTCGCAGTCTTTTTCTCCTCACCCTGGTTCTCTGTCATCTTTATCTTTACTTCCTCCCAGTGAAGTATATGTTTCCCTTATGAATAATATCACTAAAATTGTGTTAATATTGCTTCTATTTCTGTGAACATTGATGATCTCCCTGTGTCTTTGCCAGGTAAGAAATTCAGATGGAAGTCCTTTTTCAGATTCTGCATTTCATTGTCTACATTTTGGTGTCATTGGCTCTTCATTTTTTTTGTTGACTTATCTCTCTTTCTGTTTGTTAATCCATTTGTGTTAGTTTTCCATTATTGTGACTAAGCTCATCAACTTAAAAAGAAGAAAAGTTGGGCCCGAGATTTAGCTCAGTGGTTCCAGTACCTGCCTAGCAAGCGCAGGGTCTCTGGTTTGATCCCAGGTAACCACATACAACAATACCAGGCATGCTGACTCATGCCCACTGGCAATCAGTACCACATACCACAGTACTGGGCATGGTGGCTCACGCCTGTAATCTGGCACTTGGGAGGCAGAAACAAGATTGCTGAGTTCAAGACTTGCCTGGGCTACATAGTGAGCTCAGAGCCAGCCTGAACTACTAAGCGAGACCCTGTCTCAAACAAAAAAAAAGAAAGGAAAAGCAGAAGAAGAAGAGTTTTATTTTGTCTCACAATTCCCGAGGCTTCTCTGTTTTTATGTGGTCAGATCTTTGCTTCTTTGGCCTGTGATGGTGTGATTCATCATGGTGAGAGGAACATACTAAAGAAAGCTCCTCAGCTCATGGTCAGGAAGAAGAATGTGAAAGGAAGGCTGGGGTCTCAGTATCCTGAAAAGGGCATGCCCTGATGTCTCCCTTCTCTAGGCTCTGGCCCCTAAAGGTTTTGCTGCTTCCTGATAGTTCCACAAGCTTGGAACAAGGCCTTACCATGTGAGCCTTTGGCAACACTTGAGATCCACACTCTGGCGCCGCCCTGCCCACACCACGGGGCCTCTGCACATTCCATTGCTTTTGTCAGATGTTACTGTTGTTCCTTTAACTTATACCCATACTCTTAACCATACATTTCATTTTCAAATGAGTTTTTGTTGGTCTTTCTTCCTCTGTAAACATAAACCCATAACATTTCCTTTTTAGTGCTTCCTTTTGCATTTCAGTTTGTACATTCATACTTAGTGTTAGGTTTTATCTTTCCAATACATTTTCAGCTCTATAAGCACAGGTATCACAGCATTATAAAATCTCTATCCCAGTACTGTGGGAAAAATAAAATTATTTTAAAAAGCATTCAGAGTTGGCAGAGGGTTGGCGTTGGGGTAGTGGTGAAAAATTAATTGGTGAAAAAAACCTAGTTGAGTGAATGTCATATCACTTTTGCCTGCTTCCTATAAAACAGAATTAGCAATGTCTTATATTCATTTTATTTCAAGATTCAAGATAAACTATGAAGTTTAATTATTTCAACTTTTTGGACCAGTATGACACCTTTATGAATAAAAGGTCCTAACTGAAACTAAGGGTAAAATAGGTGTATGATCTTGTTACTCTTCTTTCTGCATTTCTTCTTTTCAAAAATATCACTAGTTTTCACATTCTCATGTGATCTAGGTGTGGAAGACCCTGCTAATATCTGAGTTGGTACCAGATTTCAGCAGGTGGTCATTAAGTGAAGGTATAAATTACTCACAAGAAGTTCTCCTTTACATTAATTAGATTAGTTATAGAAGTGATGCAGTGATGAAGAATACTGAGCACTACCTGCCCCATTTTCATGACTAAACCAATTGCCCTGGGGCCACATTTATTTTCCTGTGCCATCATAACAAATAAAGACCCTGTCACCCACCAACTTTTTATTGTTCGTCTTCTATTTAGTGAGGTCCAAAGAGATCTTCTATGAGTATAGTTGGGGATTTATTTAAAACTTGCAAATACCTGTTATTCCATAAAGCTGAACATAACCTGTGTGGTATGTATCCATACCACCCTGTCCAGAATCCTTTTTGGAATTACATGTAAGAGCTTAAGAAAATGTTGCATCGATACTTTTACCGAAGCTTATATAATCTTCACTTCTTTACACTTGGGCTGTTCTGAGCATTTCACCAGTGCAATATGTCCACGTTTTTTGAACATTTAAAATAATAGGAAATGGTCCTAACTGAACTTTACCAAACCTTTGAAATAAAAAAAGGCCAGTGTGCCTTGATGATAGGGAGTATTTTACTATATATTATAATTACTTTTCTCCTGTAGCAGATCCTGGAAATTCTTCACGAAGTCTGGTTTTGCCCATTCTCAGGGTCAGTCCCCATAAGTTGACCACTTAAACTGTTCGTTAGATAGGTCGCGGTAGTTGTGGAGGGTGGGCAGGGTGAGGCAGAGAGGCCAGATTTGGAGTAACAGTCTTACATCCACAGTCTTCATTTCAGATACACTGAAGGGATTTTCTGTCTATAAGAGGAAGCAGTTCCTTTGATCTGTCTGATTGTGATTTTCATAACCAGGGCTAATAAAATTGTGTTATACATAGGTACTACTTGTTCTCCTAAATTTTTTATCCTAGAAGTTTTAAGAAATAGTACTTCAAGAAGAAAATGAGAACGATCAAATTGGCAGTTTAAAAAGATTTAAAATGTGGTTGCTAAGTATTTGCTATTTGCATTGGAGTGTGTCTGTCCTCAGTGCGGAAAG
This sequence comes from Thryonomys swinderianus, assembly GCA_004025085.1. Taxonomy (NCBI): domain Eukaryota; kingdom Metazoa; phylum Chordata; class Mammalia; order Rodentia; family Thryonomyidae; genus Thryonomys; species Thryonomys swinderianus. Next base: position 8,925 of record PVIC010026433.1, on the reverse strand, counting down.
AAGTTTCTTTGTGGTGAAAGTGGTTTCTTTGAGCTACCGAAGGGTTCTGAACTGTGTGTTGAATTGTTACAATGGCAGATAAATGAAAAATTCAGAGTTAGGGTGACATTAACAATAGGTGTTTTTAAAAAGGAAATTGGTATAGATAGCAGTTTTGATTTACCTTTTTTGAATAATTTTTACCTAATTTGAAAAGCATAAATTATTCCACTTCATTTTTCCATTTTTCATTAATTTTCTTAAAGTATTAAAATGTCTCACACGAGATGGCTTTGAATCTTTGTTAAATCTTTCTTAAGACTGATATTCATGGGAACGGTAGCTATGTTTTATTATGGAAATAACTTGTTTGCAAATAACTGTAGAATATTTACACATTTGGACAAAGTTTCAAATTTCTGCTGATGTTGAGTAACAGGGAAATATTCCAGATTTCCTGAGCTCCCCCAGTGTACTGTTTTCGGGGTAGACACCTGTATGAATGTCACCTTGTTTACAGTCCGCTTGCACTTTCGTAGCGCACTGGAGAGAGCTGGCAGGATGGATCGTGCTGGTCTCGCCCTTCGGTTCCCTAGAGCCATCAGGCACTGTCTTGGCTTTTGTGGCTGCATTTCAGTATTTCATGGTTTGGGGCAGAAAATTCCAAAGTGGTGACCTTTGGGTTTGGGGTTATTTTTTAATTAATGAAAAGGCTTTTTAAAATTAGGATCTGATTCGTTTTCATAATTTGTTTTTCACCTGATACAAATGGATAGAGAAACTTGGCTTTGCCAGTTACACAGTTCTGTCCAGATACTTGGTGTGTCCTAACATACATCTCTAGAGCTCCTGTACTCAAGCCCAGGGCACTTGAGGACTTAGCTTTTATTTATATGCTGATGCATAGAGGAGAGTGCTTTGCCTTGTGGTTACAGGAAGAAAAATATTTTGTGTTCCAGAAAGATTTCTTTTTCTTCCCAACCTGGAAATAAGAATCTCTTGGTTTTTTAACATCATATTTGTTTCTTTCCCTCATTACTTACCCCTACCCTTTCCTCTTCGAATATTTTCTATTTCACAAGAAAGCATATGTATATAGGGGGTGGGGTGATTGTAGGGTGGGGTAGGCAAATGGGTAAAAATAAGAATTTACTCCTATCATATACTGGTACAAATTTTTTTTTCTTTTCTTTCTTTCTTTTTTTTTTTTTTTTTTTTTTTTTTTTTTTTTTTTTTTTTTTTTTTTTTTTTTTTTTTTTTTTTTTTTTTTTTTTTTTTTTTTTTTTTTTTTGAGACAGGGTCTCACTTTGTAGTTCAGGCTGGCTCTGAGCTCACTATGTAGCCCAGGCAAAGCTCGAACTCAGCAATCTTCTTGTCTCTGCCTCCCAGAGTGCTGGGATAACAGGCGTGAACCACCACGCCTGCCCGGCACTATGGTATGTGGTACTGATTGCTGGTGGATGTGAGTCCACACGCCCAGCATTGTTGTATGTGGTTACCAGGATCAAACTCAGGACCCTGTGCTTGTGAGGCAGGCATTGGAACCACTGAGCTAAATCCCCGGCCCTGGTACAGATTTTCAATATTGAGTGTAATTATGATGCATATATAAAATGTACCAATAAAGAATTCAGTAAACACACACACACAGAATCTTGTAAAGAGAGGACATCTTTCTGATGGATTTCTGTGGCCTGGGGCTAGATTTCAGTGGAAGCAGTTCAGAAATCTCTTCATGTTGTAGGAACCAAAGCAAGTTGTGTTAGGTTCTCTAACAGAACTAGTAGGACAACGGATTAATAGTACAAAAAGTTCAGGTGTCATTCTGGGTTCTTGATTTACTTGTAATGCTGTAAAAAATATCACTCTGGATTACCTGTAAAAAGGTTACTATATAATTTCTTTTTTTAGATAGTAGAATTCTGTTTTAAAGAGTACTTGTTGCTAAAAATATTAAGCCAAAAAAAGAAAATAAGAAAATTACATTTGATAAATGTACTTTTGTCAAACTTAGTGTGTTTTTTGTCTCATGCTTCCAGGGTTAGAGATGTTTGATTCCTGGCTTACACAGAATACAAGAGCAACTTTATTAAATGTTTCTACTCAGTTTTTGTCTATAAAGGCAGTTTTTTTGTTTGTTTGTTTGTTTGAGGCACATATATTCCTTGAGATACCTTTTTAACATTATGCTTTGGGACTGACAAAGGCAATTTTAGGTACATTGTTTTATACAAAGATGGCTTCTGTAACTTGTGTTTCCTACTGGATTCTATAAAAATAACTGTCCTGGCCAGAGATTTAGCTCAGTGGTTCCAGAGCCTGCCTAGCAAACGCAAGGTCCCTAGTTCAATCCCCAGTAACCACATGCAACCATACTGGGCTTGGTGACTCACGCCTACCAGCCATTAGTACCACACACCACAATGCTGGGCGTGGTGGCTCACACCTGTAAGTCTAGCACTCAGGAGGCAGAGGTAGGAGGATTGCTGAGTTTGAGGCTTGCCTGAGTTACATACTGAGCTCTGGGCCAGCCTGAACTGCAAAGTGAGACCTTGTCTCAAACAAACAAACAAACAAAAAAAACTCCCCAAAAACCAACAAACTGGCCTTATAGACCTAAGAGAAAACAAAGATAATGTATAAATATATCCTATATCCTTCTTTGCTTTTTGGGGGGACGTATACGTATACTAGAAATAGAAGTTTGTGTTCTCTTGGGGTAGTGATTTGAAGAACAACTGAAGAATAGAAAAAAGGGAAAAGCTTAAGGAAGCATGTTAAAGGGATAATGAAGGAGTGAGAGAAACCTGTACTGTCTAAAGGGAGCGCTGTGTGAAATCTGCTGGTGGAGATGTGGCACGTGGTGGATTCTGCTGTGTAAGGCAGGGCCAAGAATGATGTCTGGGACCCTGGATGCTGCTCAGTTAGCTTTCTCCATTCCTAACCTTTTCCTCTCTTAGCTTGTTGTGCTCATTCTCCGCTCATCCATGATCTTCCTTCCAAGTCTTGTTTATTTCTATTTCATCACATTCGTCAATCCATGAAACCCTTCTAGGCGTTTTTATTTTTCCCCTGATTATTACAGTTCCCCACAAACTTGCACATGTATCTCCTGTGTAGTTCTCTTTAGTCTATCCCACCGTGCAGTCGCTGTATCATTTCCATTTTCTCCTACCTAGTTTCCCAGAAGAATGCTACCATTGTTTTGCATTCAAAATATTCCACTTGATAGTACCCTTTCTAAAGAAAATAGCGTTCATAACCAAAAATTTTTTAGTAATGCTACAGTTAGAATTTCTTCCTTGTTTCACTTCACAATTACTGATAATTATGCTAACATAAATTGAAATTGTTCATGTATCTTCTCATTACTGTGATAGTCACATTGTTCCTCCTTGACCTGTACATCAAAGGGCACAACGATTAAACTTTTGAATGAATTTCCCAACAGGAGGTGAGGATTTGTTTGAAAATAATTTGTTAAAAAAAGTGAGATACCAATTAGGGAGTGACAGAATGGGAAGAAGCTGGGGTGGAGAAGAGGTGTGATTTTAAGCAAGGTCTTTCTTCAAGGATACCTTTAGCTTACACCTGGGTGGAGCCTCTGGAGTGTAAATTCTATGTCTGTTCATGCTCAGTGAGTGAGATGTGATAGAATTGGGTAATTTCCTTTGCACTGCACTCTACAGACTATTTTTTAATTTTAATTACACCCTACTACTCCATTAGAAATTGGAAGCATATTTTAATTATGATTTGAATAATTATGACCATTCCTTTTAGATATACCAAAATGTTCCTTTTAGATATACCACAAGTGATACTTTATAAAGATTACTTCAATGTGGAATCTCAAATGATGTTAAAGAGCCTTGCATTTTCTTGTTTTAAAGTTCATTAGTCTGTCTGGTATGTTGTGTGAATCTTTTTTACTCATGCATAATATCACAGCATCATGTATTGGAAAATACTAATTCAAATAGGGATCAATATTAGGGATTTTCTAAATATGGGCATATTTTGTTATGTAGCATAAACGTATCCTATTTGTTAATATCACTACTAAGTCATAAGAAAATTCATTGTATCGGGAAGCTGTTACAGTATCATATGTGTTTTTCTTATAGTTGTCATAGCGACAGTTGTAAGTTTCTCAGACCTCTAATATTTTTTGAAACCTGTCATGTCATCACTGGAAATAAACACTGACAGTAGTTTTCCCTGAAGTGAATTTCTCCTTCTAACTTTTGCCCAGTGCTGTGGCATTGATCTGTCCTAAGACAGGAGATTCTTTCATCGATGCTTTTGTAACATCTGTGCAAATATTAAGTCAGCAAAGTAGGCAATTAACATCCTAGTATTACTATGAAAATGCTTTGCCCTCATGGATTCCTGAAAGGTTCTCAGGCACTGAGAGTCCACTGAGCATCCTTTTAGAACCATTACTTTAGGTCAAACAGTGTCTTAGTGTTCTATGTGTTGCCTCCCTTTTCATCCTAATTTGTGTGCAACCTAATTTTTATACACAAATTGCAAAGACCATTTAATTTAGTCTTGGAGTAATTTTGAAAGGTAACACTCCAATATGTTTTTTCAACTTCTTTGACAACTCCTACTTCTAACAGAGTTCTTTCCTAAAATGTCATTGGGAATTGTTTATTTTTTCATGGAGAGTGTTCTGTGACAGAAACACTCATTCACGCGCAAACTTTAGTTTTATGAGGGCACTGGATTACTTTTTCCCTGATCAATTTGTTTGAGAATTGTAGGGTTTTTATTTTACTAGGATATTCTTTAGTTCTGAGAGGGCCAGAATAATGGCAATCTCATTTTGCTGCAAACACTTTATATTCTCCAAGCGCTTTGACACTTGTGCTCTTTCAGGCTTCACAGCAATCCTGTGAGGTTGGCAGCATAGTTTTCCTCATCTCCGCATGGGTAAACCCAGGTTAAGGGAGGAGAAGGAATGGCCTAAAGCCACACAGGGAGCCGGTGGTAGAAGGTAGCCTAGGTGCTGTTATTTCCTATTGACACAGCCCTCCAGCGGTTACTGCTTTCTTTCTTCTCTTGTAATGCATTCAAGGGTATTTCCTCTTTTTCTCCCAAGTCTATGCAGCAGATTTCTGTACCACTTCATACTGTAAGGTGTTTATACAGGCTGCTGACTTAGATGAAAATAAGGACCAATAGAAGGAACAGCAACTACTACTGGAACCATGCCCTTAGTGAAGGCCCAATGCCACTCAGAATTCTGATGTAACACGAAGGCTAACACTTTTTTTTAACCTTAATAAATATCAGCCAAGCTAGGTATGAAATTTTAGCTGTAAGGAGAACTGCAGGAAGCAATTTGAACTCTACAGCCAATATAAAGCAAAACAATACAGAGAATAGATATTTGTTGGGTAATTAAGCATGTTAGTAAGTAAAGTTGACTGACTAATCTATAATCATGTGCTGGGATTAATAATACAAAGGGCTGAAGTACATGGCATGAATTAATTAAAAAGGTTTTGAAGAGTTTATAATAGCAAACAGAGTTTGCAGGTTATAAAAATTAATTAACCATTCATTTATTCTGTGGTATTTCTCTTTGGTCAGGAGGCTTGAACTTAACTTCCTAGAGTTCATTTTGTTTAAGTAGACTTTTAAAACTTCATTTGCTTAATATTTTTGAGAGGGCCAGGGATTTAGTCTAGTGGCACTGTGCCTGCCTGGTAAGATCAAGGTCTTGTGTTCAATTCCTGATATGAAAAAAAATAGAGAATATTTTAAAAACTCTATAAATGATAGTGAATAGCAAGTAGTCATGTTTCTGTGATCCATTTTATTGAATTTTAATATTTTGCTTTTTTCTTAAAGAAATGAAATATAATTAAGCTTCCTGGATACCTTTTCCTGAGGCTGTGCCTATTGCTGTGAATTGTTAGTTGTTACTCCAAATATATTGTTGAGTTTTACATAATACATGTTTTTATATTCTGATACATATATTTGTATTGGTGTGTGTGTGTGTATATATATATATATATATATATTTGTGATTTATGTTTTAATATTTTATAAAATTTACCATCATTCTGTGTTAGTTTTATAAAGTTTTTCCTTCAGCATTACTTCTGAGTTAATCTATATTACTATATGTAATTCTGATCTTCAGATGTAATGTGTACTGTACATTAATGAATATACCATAATTCATGTGTATATTTACTATCAATAGCTATTTAGGTTGTTTCTAGTTTTTGGTGTGAGTCGATGTAATCCCTTGTGTACATAGACAATATTTTCATTAGGGAATACACCTGTAAGTAGAATTTCTATGACTCTCTGTGATTGAAGCTTCTTCAACTTGAATAAATATTGCCAAATTGTTTTCAAAAGTATTTCTGCTGTTTTACACATGCCACATTATAAAAAATTTCAATTTCAGTGCATCTCACAAAACTTGGTATTATTTGCTTGGAAATTTTTAATCTATGTAAAGTTTTTCTCCTGAAGTTTTACTGCTTATGTCCTTGATTTCTACTGAACATTCTTTCACATGCCTTTTAACTGTTTTCTCTCTGAAATATTTGTTTCCATCATTGTTTTCTAATTAAGCTTTTAAAACATAATTTTTTTTTATTCAGGATAATAATCTCCCATTAGTCAAAAGTATTAATACTGTTCTAGTTTGTGTCTTAATTATGCTTTGTATCTTGTTAAAAATTTTAATTTCATTTTAACAACTGTAGCAGTATTTTGTGAATTAAAACTTTTCTTCTTGTTTAAGAAGGTTTCTTACCCTATGTTATAAAGCTATATTCTATGTTTTGTTTTTCATATTTAGGTTTAGTCCATCTGCAATTTAAATGGCATTACAACCAGAAGTTTGAGTGACACTATAGTTCAGTGTGGAAAGATGTGGAAAAATATAAGTTTCCATATATCTAGTGTGAGGTAGTGAATTGCTTTCTCACCCTTTCTGCCAGTTACCTGAAATGCCATCTCTGTCTCATGTTGAGTCATGTTGGCACAGATCTGTTTCTCTACCATTTAGGTTTCTTAGCCTACCTTTTGTCTCTGCTCTAGTGTCAAATTGTTTAATAATGATAGCTGCTTTGTGCATTCATTACTATGAATTTCCCTTGTAGAACTGCTTTCATTGCATCCCATAAATTCCTGTATATTATATTGGGATTATTATTTAATTGTAAAAACTGTTCAGTTTTTTTATGACCCATTTGTTGTTCAGCAGAGTGTTATTCAATTTCCATGTGTTTAAGAGATTCTTGGAATTTCTTTTGCTATTGAGCTCTAATTTCAAAGCGCTATGGTCTGACGGCATACAAGGAATAACTGCAGTTCCTTTGCAGTTACTTAAACATAGTCTATGAACTAGCATGTGATCTATTTTGTAGAATGATATAGAAGAATGTATATTCTGACTTTGTAGGGTGAAATACTCTGTAGACATCTACTAAATTCATTTGTTCAAAAGTTTGGTTCAGTTCAAGTATTTCTTTTTTTTTTTTTTTTGGTCTAGTCAATGAGATTCACCCAGTACTACTGTATTAGTGCTTATCTAGCTGTTCATGTTCATTAATATTTGTTTTATTTAGTATATGTATAGACTAGAATTTGATGCATGCATATTTATGAATGTCATCTCTTCCTCTTAGGTTGTTCCTGATACCAGGATATAGTGTCCTTCTTTGCCTCTCTTAATCAGTTTTTGTTTGCAATCTATTTTGTCTGCTGATAAGACAGTTACACCTGCTTTTTTTTTGTGATTTCCTGTCACATGGAGAATTGTTTTCCATCCTTTTACTTTTAGTCTATGGATTTAATTTTTCTGAATGTTTATATGCAGCATATTATAGGGTCTTGCTTTTTAATCCATTCTGCTAGTCTGTGTCTTTTAGTTGGCAACTTGAGGCCACTGATATTAATGGTTATGACTAATACAAACTGATTTAGCCCCGTCATGATGTCTTCCTGTTTTGGGCTCTTTTACTTTTTGCTTTCCATTCAGTTTCTTGCCTTGCCCAATGAGTTCTCTCTGCTGGATCCCATGAGATTGTGACACTCATTATCTTTTTCTAAGATATTCTCTAGAATTTTTTGGAGTGCAGGTTTTATATTTGTGAAGTTGCTCATGTGTTCTTTGTCATTGGACATGACATATATTCTTTTGTCATATATTCTTTCCCTGTCAAGTTTTGAGGGATGGTTTTATAGGCTTTGTCAGTCTAAGTTGGAAGTTGTTTTCTTTTATTGTTTGAAATACTTCACTCCAGCCTCTCCTTGATGTGAGTGTTTGTGTTGAAAGGTCTACTGGAATTCTTACAGGTTTTCCTTTGTATGTGATTTGTTTCTTTTCTCTGACTACTTTCAGTATTTTTTTCCTCTGTTGGATTTCTGGAAATTTGATTATTATATGCCTAGATATAAATTTTTTTATATCATGGCCACTTGGAATCATAAATGCCTCACTTATCTGTATATCAAATTCTTTTCCTTTACTTGTGAAGTTTTTTGCATTATATCTGTGAACAGTTTTTTTAAAAATATCTTGCACTGCCTCCTCTTTCTTCAGTGACTCCAATCAGTCTTATGTTATTCATCTTTGCATCATCTAGCAGCTGCTGGATTGATTTTTCATGGTGCCTTGGTATTTTCCACAAATTATTCTTCCTGTTCACTGGCAGCAATCCTGTCTTCTGTGTCTGATATTCAGCCTCTGCACTCATTCATCATATTTGCAAACTTTCACTGGAGTTTTTAAACTCCTAGAAATCTGTTTAAAGCTGTTTAACAGATTCTATTACTTTTGTAACCTGACTGTCATGTTCCTGATCTCTTCTTTAGTGTTATTAAACATATCTTCCACTTCGGACACTATCTCTGTTTTTATCTGAGAAGTTATTTCTGATTTCCATTTTACTAGTACCTCTTTTGATA
>PVIC010026432.1:0-24540 GCA_004025085.1 Thryonomys swinderianus | reverse complement strand
CTCAGCAATCCTCCTGTCTCTGCCTCCCGAGTGCTGGGATTACAGGCGTGAGCCACCACGTCCGGCATTGTGGTATGCGGTGTTGATTGTTGGTGGGCGTGTCTCCACGCCCAGCATTATATGTGGTTACCGGGGATCGAACTCAGGTCCTTGCGCTTGCGAGGCAAGCGCTGGAACCACTGAGCTAACCCTCCGGCCCGAGAATTTTACTTTTTTATTGTGCATAATGTCTTTAATAATATTTTGTCTTAAATTCTGTGGCACTCGTAGTGACATTGCTGCACTAATTGGCTTATGGTTAATATTTTGATACCATAGCTTTCTCCAACACTTTATCTTGGCTCTTGTCAGCAACTTATGGGCATATTTTTAAAAATCCAATTTGGAACCTTCTAATAGGTGAGTTTGAATTGTTTGTGCTATTTTAATTAGCTGATGTGTTAGAACCTATTTTTATATGCTGTTCTGAATTTTCCTTTGTCATCTTTCTATATTATTTTTCTCTTTTTATTAGTGCTTTTGGGAGTAAAAATTTTGCCCATCTTTGCTGCTTTTGGAAAGGATATAAATATTCATTCAATTCTGTGAATACTCTATTTTAAAAGTGTACATTTAATATTTTTAAGCCAAATAATTTATGTTTTCTGTTCTGAGTATCAAATCAGGTCATTTGCAGAAAAAAGTGGATGAAGCAGGAGATAATAATCTTAAGCAAAATTGGCCACACTGAAAAAGTGATAGCTTGCATAATTTTTTCTCTTGTGTGAGATTAAAAGTGTGAGAAACCTCGTGAGGGGAAGGAGAGCATGAGTGTGGAAGGGAGACACTCCCGGGAGGTGCACGGGGCCAGAGAGTCCCTAGCAAGACCAGGACTCTCCCCTCGGGAGCGGAGTGAAAATCGTCAGGGAATGTTGTGTGCGTGGAGGAATGTGTGAAAACTACACAACATCCTGTGTAACTAATACACATTAATGTTTTACAACGGAACAAGTGTTGTTCATCACTTCATGCAATGTTTTCTAAAGCTTCCTAAGATAAATTTAACAGAAATATATTTTTAAAATCAGTCATTAAATTTGCACACATTTCATTCCAGTTAGTCATTCTTTTTTCCTGTAGCTCGGGATAGCTGTTGCTTGGATTTCCTCTTTTTGTATGAAAAGTGTCTCCAGTTATCATTCTTTTAGTGTTTTTTTTTCAGTATTTTTAAATCTGGAAATGTCTTCCTTGGTAATTCTTCTGAGTATGTCATTCTATATGGATGCTACCTTTTCTATAGAATTTTGAAGATATTTGGCATCTTAGAAGGTAATGTGTGCTTCTTCAATAAGTTTTAGGTTTTTTTTTTTTTTTTGAGACAGGGTCTCACTTTGTAGTTCAGGCTGGCTCTGAGCTCACTATGTAGCCCAGGCAAGCCTCGAACTCTGCAGTCCTCCTGTCTCTGCCTCCCAAGTGCTGGGATGACAGGCGTGAGCCACCATGCCCGGCACTGTGGTATGTGGTACTGATTGCTGGTGGGCGTGAGTCACCATGCCCAGCATTGTATGTGGTTACCAGGATCAAACTCAGGACCTTGCGCTTGCGAGGCAGGTGCTGGAACCACTGAGCTAAATCTCTGGCACTAGTATGTTTTTCTTTCTAATATGATAAGCATGAGAAAGTCCAAATGACTGTTAAATTTTCTCCTTGCTAAAGTGTCATAAAAAGATATTAAGTAGATAAAAATACAGTACTGATGAAATACATTTCAGCCACCTCTGGTTGGAAATTCGAACATATATTATTTACTTGAAAGCCCAAATAAGGTTGAATTTGTCCTCACTTTAGTAGATCACAATTAATCCAATTGTGATAACACAAGAAATGTTGAAAAATTAGAAGTGCTAAGTGTCTCTGAAAGTGGAAATGCAGTTAGAATTGAAACAAGAAATGGTTGAAACACTGTACAAGATGCGCTTGGATCCTGTCACCCCCGTGTTCCTACATGGTGAGACAGGGAGGTTGCTCTCTCAGTAAACGGATGAACCTACCCACTGAGTAGGAAACATGGCCTTGATGGAAAATAAAATGTGCTCGTCTGTCAGTCAGGGATCTATGGCTGAAATAGCTCAGTTACGTGTGCTTACAGTGAGATCCATCCATGAACAGTATCTATCAGACATAGATAGCGTGTTTGCAATTAGTTCTAAGTATATTACTACACTCTTAAATATTATAAAGTTATCACTCACTACTAATTGAACAAAGTCTTTAACATAAAGCTGAAATAAAGAGAAATAGACCAAACTAGCTTAATTAAAAGAGACAAAGATAGGAGCTGAAAAAAAAAGTTCAAAAAACAACTATAACTATCATAATCAAAGAAATAGAAGAAAATATTTTGGATCTTAAAAAAGAACCAGAGGCTTTATGAAAGTCCAGACAGGGCACAAAACAAAATAGTAATGGGATAAAAAGATAAAGTTGAAAAATCTGAAGAAACTATTAGAAAGGAGGAGGCATCAATCAGATGAAAAAGGTCAGCATCAAACTCCTAAGTTTCAACATTAATGTAGTTCAACAAAAGCACAAATGAGATTGTGATGCTAAAACATACTGAACAGCTGAGAAATTGTTCAGGGGTTGGAGGACATGAGTTTCTGTACTTGTGAAGTTCTTGACAATCCCAGTAAAATGGATGAAAATTGTTGTAGAATAAAATATGATCATAAAATGTCATAGCTCTAGAAGCAAAATCTACAAAAGCAGAGAGAGACAGAGACAGAGGCAAAGACAGACAAAAAGAAATAAAAGATACTTGTTGGTTTATATTCTTAGAAGACAGAAGTATATATTTAATGATTTATATTTTCCAAAAATGCTAGAGAATTACCATCTATGTATTTTTTAAACATTAATTTTCTATTACTACACGTTCAGTCTTCTGGAATTCCAACTAGATTTATGTTGGAGTTTCATAGGTTTTTCCCATACCTGTGAATTCCATTGATTATATATTCTTATCCCCCTATTCTTAAATTGTTTTAGTTATTTTTCTAATTCATTAATTCTCTGTGTTATTGTGTCTAATGTAGATTATTTTCAAATTTTGATGACCATAATTTTTAACTGTTTAGTTTGTTCTTTTCATATTCAGTCATTTTTGGGGGTTCTTTTTAAAAAATAACTCCTTGTCATTTTCAAAACAAATAGTTTTCTTTAATTTTTCAAGGTAAATAAATTAGTTGAAAGTTTTATTGTAATGTTTCACAAATAAGATAATGTGAAATGTACTTTTGTTTTAGTATTTTATTTGTTTACCTATACTTCTTTGATATTTGACTTCTTAGTTCACTTTAGCATTTTATTTTTAAGTTCATTGTTGTGAGGCATTGTGGCAAATACCTTTAGTCCCAGCTCTTTGGAAGATGAATTTGGAATGTTTCCTGATACCACAAGTTTGAGACCTGTTTGGGGAACACCTCAAGACCCCATCTCAAAATTTATAAAAAAGAAAAGAGAAAAGAATGAATTTGTTCTCTCGTTATTTAAGATATTTTCTATTTTGTAGTAGCCTTTACCTGGTTTCTTGATCCTCACATGGGGAAGTACATGCCATGGGTTGGGGCTTGTGCACCAGAAGGACCACAGATTTGTTCCCGAGTTTTCTGCTTACAAAGTCCATTTTTGTCCTATTCATTTTCACTAGGCCTGAAGCTTAAGTTTGCATTGTAAGTTTTAATCATTGCTTTTTCTTGAGAAAGGAAACTTCACCTCAGTCTTTGACTTTGAATTTTGTACATTCTTTGAGTCACATCAAATGTTGTGTATAATTATCCTATTATTGCATATTTTGTATTCTACCAAATAGGTTGAGGACTAGCAGGGGAGAAAAATTCAGTCCAATCCCATTAACTAAATTAGGCATGAGAGAAAAAGGGGATATATTAGATGTACTAGCTGCATCTTTTTCAACATTAAATATTTAGGATAATCTTGGTCTAATTTCACTCCAAAGAAAGGCTTAACTGATGAAACCCAATTTTAATCAAACCATCTGATATTGATGGGATATGTTGACTTTTGCTCTGTTTATGTGTACTGAGTACCTTAAAATTAACCCTTTAGAATAGAGATGCTCTCTGAAATTAATTTCTCAAATATATATATCCACACCTATAGTACAGTATATCTATAAAAATCTCAAATATGTAAAAATCATGTTTGAAAATCATATTTATATGAGAAGGAAGTGACCCATTATGAAACACTCCTAGACTTCTAATAAAATATTTATATCATAATCTAAGAGCTCTCCAAAGCTTGAATTACATATGCCCAAATGACTTGTGTAATGTGATGTCTTTTGGTATGAAATCCAGATGCACGTATTTAAAATAATATATATATATATATATATATGATACATATATACCTACAGATACATTATATATTAGTATGCCCCCTTCTATAACAAGGAAACTAATGCAGGTCTGTACAAGCTCATACATTTCCACTGAGAAGCCATGGAAAAGTTCTGTTGGAAGTATAGACTTTCCCTTCCTTTTGCATTTTATATACTACCTGCTTTCTTTTGAAACTACCACTATGAGTATTTTATTGTCACCATGAGATTGTCTCAGTTGTTTAGAAAAGAAAGTATTCATCAAATTTTAGTACTAGTTTAAGGTTTGGCTTGTTTATTACCCTACAAAATTATGCAGTGACTAAAATGTTAAATAATTTATAATGCTCTATGATTATTTCCACTAAAGGATGAAATTATTTCAGTCTGAAACCATATGGTTCAATTACTGAGTTAAACTAATGATATGTTTCAGTTTCAAAAGACATGACAAAAAATATAACAGTATCAGAATACCCTATAGCATCCGGTTATTTGAACCACATCGTGGAACGCTGACCTAAGAAGCAATCAAGACCTCACAATTGTTGTAAAATCCCTTGGATTTTATTCATGGGAAATGCCTGGTATATATTTACTTTTCATTATAGGAAAATACTTCTTTGTAGATTGCCTGTTAGAAAACATCCTTTAATAGAGCCTAGAAAATTAAACATAGTTCCTCAGATACCAAAACAATTCTTGTATGGAAAATGATTGAATAAATTGGGATTGCCATGATATAATGAATACACACTTCATCTTTGATATATTAACACTACATGGGAACCCTGAGAGATATTTTTCTTTCTAATTTATAAACTAAAAAGGTTTTATAGGTGTGACCCAGTGTACAGTTTTTGTTTGGCATATCCCACTCAAAACTTTCAAAGTATCCTGCCCAATACAGGAATATTTTTTACTTGTTTAGGTAAATGAGTGGTAAAACTGAATGCAAATTGCAAAAGGTTAGATGATCTTTTCCTCTGTTTTGTTTTTATGAGTAATAGCTTGCAGCTTATGTCACTATTTTCCATGTCTCTAATGATAGCTGACCGTTATTACTTCCTGTGTCTGTCATATACTTGACTGCAGTGGGAGCTTAAAAGGGTATAGCTCTCTTCAGAAATAACCTTGTTGTCACATAAGACTTGGCTTATGAGGTGTTGTTTAAACCAGAATAGGAATAAGTATGAGATGGAACAGTACGAGATATGTATGAGATAGAACAGTTCAACCCAAAACAGTTGAATTAACTCCAAAAATGTTTAGGACAAACTGTAGTAAATAAGAGCCAACCCACAATCTGTACTGCCATGTGTCAAGTACTACTGAAAGTACTCAACATGAATCACATAAGCTGTCGAGAAAACTATGATTGAAGTATTACCACCATTTTTTATTTCATAGATAAAACTCTGGGCACAGATTGCTTAGCTCCTTCATGACAGATACAGTATTCAATTCAAATCAGCCAAGAGCAGAGCTCACGGGAGCAATGACTCTGGAGGCCACTGCTTGGCTTTGCATCCTCATCCCGTCCATTCTGCTTGTATCCATGCCTGACACTGCTACACATCTAGTAGGTATTAACTATTTTAATTGTATTGCGATTACTAACGGTACACTGCTATCTCTGAACTATTTCTCCATCGTTATGTATAAGGATATCACTGTGGTGCAGATGATCCAAATTTGATAAGTAGGTCACACTGCTCTGTGAAATTTCAGCCGCGTGGAGAAATAGAACCCTTCCCCAGTACTTGAGGGGATACGCTTAGAATTTCAATATGTTGTATGTTCCAAATAAGGAAAGGTGTTCTTAATATAAAAACATTTTTATTTGAGAACATTTGTGGTGATGGCATATCAAGTTTTCACATATCTATGTAGACCATAATAAAATGTATCTTTTCATATTTGAAGGCTGAAAGTCCCCCTAGATCCTTCAAGATGTTATAACAAGCAAAGTCCTGTTGGTCTGAGAAGCCACTAGAAGTAATCTCAAAACTAATTATGGTTCTCCTGTCAACAATTTAAGAGCCACTTTCCAATTTTGGTCAAACATTTGCAGTTCTAGTTTAAATACAGTTTTTTTTTTTGAGAATTAATTCACTGGTATTCAAACTTCAAGATTGTGTTTTCCTTTCATTGTGAAAGAAAGGTTATGAAGTTAATGCCAAGGAATTAAAAAATTAAATCTTAAAATCATTTTTAAAATTTTTTTAAAATTTCATGAGCACAGTCCTAAGAACTACAGTTGCATTTTTTAAATATAGATTTGGAATAGTCTTATTGCCAGGTCTGGGTTTTAAGGGGAAAAATAATCAATTCTTAAAAATAAGCAGTTTGAGATGATTGCATTGCCAATCTAAACTTTAGCGGAAAATCACTAAATTTCCTTTGTTCTTTTGGTCACATTTATTTTCTTTTCCCGATAAAGCCAAACTCGGCAGCAATGAATTTCCCACCCTGCTATCTGACCCTCCCAGACTCGGTGTGATTGCCAGTGCGTGATGCCAGGTCAAGAGTGGCACAGAGCCTTTCTTTCTACATGTAAAGTGTTTGATATCATATTTTTGTTCCCCCAAAAGAAATGAGCTAGATTTATTTCCATCTGTTTCCATCCCTGTATCTTAGCATTCATTTATGAGAAGAATCAGTGCCAGTGATGTTTATACTAATTAAAAAACTTATTTGATACTCTGGCAATTACTATACATATAATAATTAGCCATATATTCAAATTGAATTTGCATTAGATTATAAAATATTTTCTTCTATTATCAGTATTTTGCTTAAATAATTCTCAGTAAGGGTTTCTTATGAACAATCTAAATGAGGACAATTATTGAAAATGTACTAGCAATTCTAAAAAGTCAATTTCATGAACTGTGCTTACATAATGCATTTTTCTTATGACAATCACTGCTCATGACATTCAAGGATATATCTGTTTTAAAATTTCTAAATAAATTAGCCACTTTTTCCCCTTGGTTTGTTGTCATTTGGCTCAACCCCAGAGTTATAACAAACAAGTTAAAAATGAAGTTACTGTCAACTGTTTTCCCCAGCAAACAGAGTGACTCACTTTCTAAATAAAAGCATATCAACATGAAAGTTTCCCAAGGGTATATTCTAGGTCATAATCTTTATGTTAATGAATTCCTTACTGAATAGTAAATTGAAGAATATATTACCTACTCGTATAATACATTACCTGCCAGCAGGTAATTACCCATCAAAACCTAAACACATAGAAGGATTGCCCTGTGACGCCAGTGACCCCTACAGGTAATTTTTTTTTTTAAAGTACAATGTAGTGGAACAAATGATACTACTGCATACTAGAATGTAGCTAGATAGTATCAAAACATTAGCTTTCATCAGGAACTGCAAATGAGGTTTCTTTAAATTATTCACTAATTACTATTGAAGAGTTTGTAAACCTTAGACTAAGTGATTATATGCTTTGGAATTTTCAGAAGCTATTGTTAAACACATTTAAATGTTGCATATCAAACATAGTTCCTAGAGAACATTTTACAGGTAAGGTTTTTTTTAAAAATGTTGGAAATTATTTGATGAAAGAATCAGAAGAGATTGCAAATGGCCATTGAATTTATTTGTCTGCCTGAGGATTTGTTTCAATAACTAGCTCACTTGATACTTATCATGCACAAAGCACTTCACATGCAGTCTCAGGGAATCCCAAGGAAATAAGTGTTAGTCACACATTATAGAAAGAGATAGTTAAGTAGCAATAAAACTGTCAAAACTGGGAGACGTGCCCCAAAGCCCCTGTTCCTGAGCATTGTATTACCCGGTATAGTAATGGCTAGGGGAGGCCACAAAATGAATATGGGTGCATCCATTCCCACCTCAATGTTATATATTTCGTGGCTACTCATTTACTTGATATGTATGGCATTTTTTGTGTTTCACTACAGACTGGCTTTGGAATGGTTTTGAAAAATTGTGAACAGTTAGCATGCAGGTTTGTTTTAAAGGACAGTGCATCAAATTAATGATTTAAACAAATGCAGTTTTCACATTCTAACTGATGGTAATAGAGACAGTATCCAGAAATTCAGCTTTAGATACACACACATGAAATAGCTAAATATATACATATGTACTTGAGTTATTATTTGTGGTAATTATATCAACTAAAATTCTGCAGTAAATTATGAGAGGTATGAATATTTTTCATAGTCACACATTTCTTCCTAATTTCTTATTTTCAAGAAGGCAGAGTTACCTTGTCCAAATTTATGCTGGGTATTTTCTACTAAGTTTATATCCATTATTTCTTCTTAAAACTTTTATTAGTGCACATTTGCAATATGTAATGATCATATTCATGCTGTAGAAACACATGACACATCTATATCCACCTTTCTCCATCAGTTGGCCCCTCCCTTTTGCAAAAGATCTATCTCTGTATTTCCTATTATCTTTTTATTGTGCTTTAATGTATTTATACCTTGGGTTTTATGTTCTAAAGTAATCAACACAAAATGTGAGACACAGACAAGAGAAGGATGAACTCTGTATTTCCTGAGCTGATGGAAGAATAGGATAGGTGTTATGAACTTTTGATATTGAATCTTAACACCATAAAACAACATAACAAAAAAAACATGGTAATTTCACAACATGCACTCTCTTGGTATTTCTTTGTTTTCTGTCAGTTGCTAATAAGGGGATCATCAATTTTTTCTTATTTTTTGGTTTTGTTTTTTTGTTTGAGACAGGGTCTTGCTATTTGTTGGTACATATCTGGGCTTTAACCTGCCAAAGACTAAAGCTACAAAATTTTTTTTAAATGTAGAAAGACATCACAGTGAAACTACAAATTAAGTATCCTTCATGCTTCCTTCCCATAGATATTTAAAAGACATGTACTATGTACAGGACAATGAGATAGGTACTAGGGGTATTACTGTCAGCAAAACAGATATATTCTGTGTGATCACAGAGTTTATGTTCTATAGGAGAAATTTATTATAATAAGGAAACAAATAATTTAGAGTATTAAATACTTTTCAGGAAATAAGGGAATAAAAATCAGGGGAGATTATGCTTTAGTAGTCAGGAAAGATACCTGTCTTACTTAGCTTGGGCTGGATAGCAAATGTCATAGATCAGATTGTTTAAATAATAAGCATTTATTTCACATAGTTCTGGAGCCTAAAAATGTCCATCCTAGGTTTCCAGCATAGACAGGCTCTTGAGGAAGCCATCCTTATGGTTTGCATAGGCTGCCTTTTTGGTGTGTCCTAACATGGAAGGGAGAGGTGGGGAGGGGGGGGAAGGTATTACAGTAGATAAAAGATGACTTTCTATTAGAACAAAGTCAATTATTCCCTCAATTTCCTGTAAATAAAGTAGGTCAAAGACTATTTTTTTTTAAATATCCGGTTGCCCTACAAGAGCAGCTAGCCAGCTAAACTAAAAGTTTGTATAGGCTTCATTGAATTGAATATTGGTTATACTAGGGAAAGAGACACTGTCATGTAAGAATGGTTTTAAATCCTGTTTATGCTCAGCAACTAATAAAATAAAATAAAATAAAATTGTATCTTCCTTAATGAAAAACAAGTAGATTTTCATTATTCAACTTTTGGAAAGAGAAACAGAGAAGTAAGTCTTCCAAAAGATAAATATGTCACCTTTCTCATCACCAAACACACTACCCAGGACCACCCACAGAAGGAATGGAGGTATAATTTGATTTGTGCTTCATGTCATTCATGGCCAGCTGACTCTGAGGCAGAAGCGCCATGGTGGAAGGATTGTGGTAGAACCCAGTTTCTTAGTTCAAGTTGTTGGGAAGCAGAGGGAGGGAGACAGTGCCAGAGAGGAAAGGGGAAGAAAGCAGATGGCAACGCCTCCAACCAGACCGGGCCTCTGAGGCCTACACAGATGCACCTAGAAATGGGATCCGTCCATCCGTAAGGTGGATCGCTGGGCCAGTCAGGTTGAGTTTCCACACTAACAAGCACATTAAGTCATAGGGGGTTTTCCCCTTTAAAATAAGCACCATCCAAGCCCTGTATATAACAATCAGTCAATCTGTGCAACTTGCCAAAAAAGCTGAACAAGTCCGTGAAAAAAAAAAATTAGTCAAACCACTTATTTGGTTTAAAGGAGAATTTACAAAACTGAGTTTTCTGCCTACCTTGTAAGAATTTGTTGTCTCGTGTACTATATCATTTATATATATAATACCAAAATAAGATTTTGCAGAGCATTGGATGTGAGGCTTGTTTCCCTCGGCCTGGCACAGAGTAGGGACCCAGTTTATCTCTCGGCTTGTCTGTCTCAAGGTCATCTGAACCATGAGCATTGGGACTTGAGAAAGCCACACTGTTTCATTAGCACTTGGTGGTAAACTGAACCAACTAGTTGGCTTATTTTTAGACATTATGCCCAATCATAAACACAGAAAACTGCTATTCCTTTCATAATTTTAAAAATATAAGTGAGAAGAATGCTGTAGCTTACTTGGGAAAGTTAAGAAAGTCAGTGAAACTCAAGTATCACTTTATAGACTCCTGCAATTTTACTCTTTCCTGGGATGTGTTTCTCTTACATGTAAATACATCATCCAAAGCATGATATGTTGAGGTTAAACAATTGAAATTGCCATAGGTTCGATAATATTCTTTCAAAAGCTAGGTTAAAATAACAGGATGTGAACTTATTTGGAAATAAGGTATTTTAGAGATGTAATGAAGCCATGTCATACTGGAAACAGATGTACCCTGAGTACAATATAAGTAATGTTCCCTAAGAGGAAGAGAGCTGGATACAATCAGTAAGGGAAATGGCATCCGTGTGACAATAGAGATGATTATTAGTGTGATGTGTCTTTGAGCTGAAGAATGTCAAGGGCTTCTGGCCAATGCCAGCAGTAGAAAGGCATGAAGAACATGGCCCTTCCTCAGCTTGGCTTCAGATACCTGAACTCCAGAACTGTGGCCTAATTAATTCCTGTTGTTAAGTTTGCAATTGTTCGAGAAGTCCTTGAAGCCAGTGTAGAGTGTGGCCACTCAGTGCTTTAACTATTGTCTTCCATCTTCACTTTCATTTTGCCATCAACACAAGTGAAGATAAATCCACATGGAATTAGAGGGATACAAATAATATTTCCTTTTTGACTTGTAGTTTACCCAACAGAGTGCCTCTGGAGAAACAAGGCAAAACAACAAACACCAACATACTTCATCGTTTCTTTTTTTTTTATGAGCCATTTATGGATCATTTAAGTGTGGGACAAATGCCCATGATTGCCAGAGCTATGCAAGTATAAAGAAATAAAACCTATCCCTTTGCTTTTATCCATCTTTAACAAAGGTGCCATCTGTGGTTCAATACCAGAAATTTTTTTTATTTGGTGATGATATATGAAACTAAGAATGCAATCTGATTTTTATTTTCAGAACCAGGTATATGAATTTGAGCTTATGGGACTGCAAGTTTGAAAAAAAAATAAACCTTGTTTTTAAGACTGTAAACTGCATGTAACTTTGTGAATGCATTCATATGCATGATATTAAAATAGCTTATGTGTGCCTAAAATTCTAGAGTATAAAAATAGCACAGAGCTGAAAACTGGATTTTTCAGTGGATGCTCTCTCCTTCTGTGACCATAATAGTTTTCTGTCTCTTGTTCTTTCCTGCACAGTCCTATTTGCCATTTTCAGTCTTAATCCAGCCTCACAAACAAATTAAGGCCCAGAGCCAGATGAGGTGTGCAACTCTACTCTCTATCATTTGCTTCCCTGTGCCTATGTCAAAATCAATAAATACTCAAAAGAGGAGGGCTAAGCAACTCATTAATCCTCCTGTCCGCTGCTTCCCAAATATGGGTGGCTCGTTAGGTGCCCTGTGACATTCACACTGAAAAGTGTAGCTCCTGAGCGCTGTTAAAGATCTTGCAGTGCAGCCACAGAGCCTGGGGAGGGGGGTCTGCCCGTAATAATCATGCTGGTGAATGCGTATTGTGTGACTCATTCATTCACAGAATTTTCCAACTAATGCATTTTCTACATACAAGATATAGGTTGTCTTTGTTCTCAGAGACTTAGCCAAGCTTGATCTGTCCTTGACCATAAACAACACTGAAAATTTTCAATTTCATGCAACATTCTTCAAAACACACAAAAAAGGAAAGTTCTTCAAAGGAGGGACTTGTGATTGCTGACTTGTTTAGACTGAATGCTATGCGAGGAAAACACTTCTTCAGCAATTCACGGGAACACTGTGTATCAGCGCCACAGAAATTCATGTGAGATATTGTGAGGTAAAAGAACCAGACAAAAAGATTTTAATGCATCTATATGTTTAGGTTTCTCACTCTCCTTGACCTTAAATTTAGAAGTATGATAACCTGAGCTTATTTTCCTAATTCTTTTCTTGCCTTAGCTTTGGAGAGTTTTATTACTATTCCTCTTGACTTGTTCTAAGGAAAAAGATGTGAAAAATAACATCACTCTGAACTCAATAACCTCTACTTTATCGTGTTTTTCTTAGCTTGACTTGGCTAAAAGCCATTATTGCTGCTGCTTATTATTTCAAAACAGCATTAATAATTACTATGTGATTCATTTCCATATAAAGTTTTCTCTGAGAGAGCATTGATTCAGAGCAATGTATGCATTAGAAAGAAAACATCGTATAATTATTTACTCAAAAAACATGAGAGAGGAGAGTTGAAGAGAGTATGTCCCATGAGCTTTAAGACTGACAGATTAGCAGTGGAAAACCTTTTGTCTAAAAAGTAAGAAAATGATCCCAGGAATGAAGCACAATATACCTCTCAACTTGTCAAAACCGAAGAGGCTTTATATGTATAAATGTTCGACTCTCTCTTCTAATGGAAAACTAACTTGAAAATTCATCTAATTGGAAAATAATCAAAATGAAAATAAAACTGAAAATCAAAAATACATTTCTATAATTTAAAAACAAGGCATTGGATTTTTTTCAAATTATGATTTTGCTACTTCATAATTTTCAAGGTATGTTCTTATATACTAGAATACACTAGTTTAAGAAAAGGATACTCCATGAGTTATTCCATGAGATCAAAACTATTTGACAATGAAATAATAATGTCCCATTTTCTAGACACATTATACTTAAAGCACAATGTTGTGTTCTTTATTTAATAATTTTTCTCAAATCTTCATGTTAAAAGTCTAAACCTACTAGCATTATTATTCTATTAGAGTTCTTGTCATTTAACAGATAAAGAAACTGGGAATATTAAGGATAAGCCAAATAAGTTGGAGATCACATTCAGCGTTAATGTAAAGTGGGGTTTTATTTCCAAGCAGTCTTGTTGCCCAAATGTTAGAAAATATTTCCTAAACACAAAATTAGACCTAACTTTTAATGAATTCATATAAAGGATTGATTGTACTAAATGTAAAACTATTCCCCTCTCTCTCCTTTTTCTTCTCCTGCCTCCTCTTCCTTCTCTCCCTCCCTTCTCTCCTCTATAAAAATAATCTCAATACACACATAACACACACACGCACACTCACACACACTTGCTGTATCTGACTACCATACAAAAGCAGTGGGAATAAAGGAGCTAAGTGAGAATCGAGAGCAGAAGCTTCAGGAGGTCCTAACTAGCCTACAAAATGGCTGAGAAGAGAACAGCATGGTGTACATGATGGTTGTGTAGCTCAGTGGGCAAGAAGAGAGACCAGAAGGAAACGTACAGATTTAGCAGCAACTCCTTTTTGGCAAAGATGCAAAGAATCCATTCGAGAAAAAGCAATCTTTTCAATAAATGGGATGAAGAAAGTTGGATATTCACACGTACATGGAACTAGACCTTTCTTAGTTATTAAAATGAATTTAAAGTTTATTACAAACTTACACTTAAGAGTCAAAGTAATGAAAGTCTTAGAATAAAGCACAGAGAAAGTTCTCATGCCATTGGAACAGACTAAGACTTTTTGGGGCTACAAGACCCCCAAAACATGGCAATGAAAAGCAAATATATCCAAGTGAGATTATATTCAACGAAGAAACTTGTGCTGTGAAGGTGACAATATCAAAGTGATGAGCCAACCTGAAGAAGTAGAGACAACATTTGTAAACTACATAACTGGTAAGAAATGAATATTCAGAATACATAAGGGACTTTGAAAACTCAACAAAAACCCTTAATAATCCAACTAAAAATAAGCAATGTATACAGTAATGTAAAATTATATTTCTCGAAAGAAAACAAATGGCCTGAAAGTCTATGAAAATATGCTCAGTGTCGCTGATCATCAAAGTAGCACAAATGAAGCCCATGAGAGATTACATTGCTCTGAGATTACTGCTATCAAAAAGATGAAACAGAGCTGGTGCTGGTGAGGATGTAGGACGGGGGGACCCTGGTAGCGGAAATGGGAATCAGAATGGGCGTTATGGGAAATAGAGTGGAGAACACTTCAGTACTGAAAAGCAGAGCTTCCACATGATCAAAGGAAATAAAATTTAGTGTGTTGAAGAGACATCTGTCCCCCCATATTTATTACAACACTATTCACAATAACCATTCGAATTGAAAGAATAAATTTAACATAAGTTCATTGGTGGATGAACAGATTGAAAAATCGTGGTGCATATACACCATAGAACACAATTTGCCCATAAAAACAGTGAAATACTATCATTTGTGACAACAGGGTTAGAAATGGAGATCATTACACATTTAAACAAATCCCAGGAGCATGATTTGTTGGAAAAAAGTTAAATAAAAGGTTAAAATTTCAGTTTTCTTCACATGCAATAAGAACATGAACATATTTTTGTACTGTCATAAAATTCATTAATAGTCATTATGTAAACTAAAATAGGAAAAAAGTAACGTGATATTTCTCCTATGTGAAATATAAACAAATTTGTTTTCTTAGAAGTTGAGAGTAGAATGATAATTATTACAGGTGAGGAGAATATGGGGAAAGGACAGAAGGGGAGAGTTTGACCAGTGGTTAGTACGTAGTAAATAGATACAAAAGGAAAGTGTCATGTGCTATTACACTGGACATTAGATACAGATCCTGTGCTGCGTGTATGCCAAATCTAAAGAAATCACCATACATCTGTGGGAAATGTTTGAGGACATAGCTAAGTCAACTTGATTACACAAAGTTATAATTGTGTCAAAGCAATAAGTATAGTTTTGTGTAAAAGTTAAAGCCTTTCAAATAAAATAAAAGGAAACTAAACTCCTTAGCAGACCCACAAGGCTCTGGAGGGCCTGTGCTTGCTTAGTTCGGGGCCTTGTCTCCAGGGGCCTCTCACCTGTCAGCTCACTGAGCTGCAGCCCCAGTGGCATCGCAGCTATCGCTGCCCACCTTTAGGCCTCCTCTTCGTGTTCCCTCTGTCCTGAATGCCCAACCCCAGATCACTTGGCATCTTCTTCATATCACAGTCCAGCCAGGATGTCATCCCCTCAGAAAGGTCTTCCAATTCAAAATAGACATCCTCGTGTCTGCCGGCTCCCTTCCTGTATTTATCACGCTATCTTGGGAGTGTTCCCAGCACTTAGTGTTCTCCGAAATCATCGTGTGTACAGTTTGATGCCTGACTTTGCTCTGAGAGTATACGTGCTTGACAGTAGGGACTTTGTTTTACTCAAGTTTTGCCTCCCACCTCCGACGGCCAGGCCGAGCCTGTACTATCCAACACTATTATGAGTGCATATGTGAGAAAAGGGGCGGGAGAGGTGGGGGGTAGGAATTCGGGGGAAGCTGCCTCCTGGGTGGAACAGCGCGGGGCCTGAGGGGGCTCCGCCGCGGGGGGCGCGTCCACGATAACAATTCAGCTCCGGTTCCCATCCCGTGACACCGAAAATTACTCTTCCGAACTCCAGGATCTTCACTTGCAAGTGGAGACCAGAATCACGTGCAGTCACCTTCAGTTTGATATTTAGGTCAAATCATCAATATATAAATTCGTACACATGGAGTAAGGCGCAGGAAAGGTCCTCCATAGATAGTAGCCATTATTATCATTATTGAGCCAACTGAGTTCTTACCTACATACTTAGATTGTTTACATTGTGAATAAGAAAGCTCAAGAATTCCCTATTCCATTTTCTTTTTACCCTAAACTATGCCTTGTAAAATAATTTCTATATATTTGCAGATGTAACTGAAAATTTAGTATATCTTTCATATCAAATAAAATGTTCATATAGACTTAATATTCAGATGTCCCCAAATAAATAAATTGGTTCATAAAGCATGAATACTTTACCTAGCAATGAAAGTGTAGTACACATGAATAAAGGAGACATAATGGTTGGTCATAAAATATGATTAACTTAGTTGAAAGAAAAGGCCTTAGTACCACACAAGTGGTGAACTCATTAGTGGATTATAGAGGTTCCACATGAGTGAAAAAATCATGTGTAGTTGTTGCTCATTATATATCCTATTTTTTTCCTAGGATGCCCTTTGTGAGAAGCTTGTGTTTTTTTATTACATTTAAGCAAGAAGAGAGAAAAAAGCAAAATAGAAGACTATATCAACTATATTTTAAAAGTGGTTTTTTTGTAGAAATTTGGCCCATATGCATCAGAGGAACTTAACTCTTAATAATAAAGCATGTTTGGTGGGTGTTCCAGCTACCACCAAGCCATTTAACACTGGCTCAAATTGAAGACTTTTATGAAGCAGAATATTTCAAGGCACTATTTCTAGGAGGATTATGTTGCCCTGTTCCCGTTCTACTCTGTATGGTTATATAACTACTTTTGTGGGTCCAGTTTTGCCACTACGTCTATGACTTGGCAAGTATAGTTAATCATGCTGGGCCTCAGTTTCCACTGGTAAGAATTCCAGTGTTGCCCATCTCCTAAATCAAAACAAGACAGTACTTATAGACACTGGAAACCCTTTAAAGTACCATATATATGCAATGTGCTATTTTATAGCACTTAGTGTGGGGCCTTTGCATGAGGACTGTTCAATAGATGTTAAATGAAAAATCAGAACCATTGTTGCAAATTGTTTTGTACAGAGATTTGTGAGTAGAAATCTGAGATAACAGGCATACAAATTATTTATTTGTATGTGGCTAGTGACAAAAAATGCACAAATCCTTATCTTATACTTTCTTTTCATTAAAATACTTAAGTTTTTAGACCAACCCTAAGTTGTTTTTGTGCATATTAGCAATATTTAAATTTTTTTTCTATGAAAATTTGTACCCTTTAAACCAGCTATCAATGGGAATCATTTAGTAGATTTTAAAATATATCATATTTTGAAATACTCTAATGTCTGCCAGAAATACTGACATTTAAATTTACTTTTCAGACATGCACTGTTAGCATGTTGTTAGCAGAGTGCAATATACTTAGGTTTTCAAATTTAATTTTAGACCCTGTTAAAATTATCGCAAGAATAATCTCTAGTAGTTTTTGATGCCAGGTCACAAATGAAAGACCAAGATAATTAAATTAACAATCATTTTTAATTCAATAAAGCAGATTAATATAAGATATTCATCTAATTAGTATAGGATAAAAATAGTTTATTATTCCAAAGAAGAAAATTTTAATATGAAACATTTATTTATCTCAACATTTCTTTCAATTTGATAATTTGTTCCATCGATTAAGCCTTCACCTGTCTTTTTAGAGAACTTGAGTGTGTGACAGGCAATACCTCAAATTTAGGAGAACAGAAACAATTAAGAATAACCTTTTTAGAAGAAGTCAAATTTTCCTAGGCAGTTCTAATGAAGAAAAAGTATCTTTTAAGGGTGCAGAAAGACTTTGAAGATTAACTTTCAAAGTAACACCACTGAAAATATCTTCATGTGGATTGCAGCTTAACTAGTGATATTTTAAGATGTTTGGTTTTACACAGCAGTGACTTCACAGTCACTTTCCCATCTACAAGAAAAAAAAACAGCTACAACTTCAAGGGGAAGTGTATTGTCATTCACATTTTTATTAGTATATTTTATATGCACATCATGATCACACTCAACATTGAGAATTTATACCAGTATATGACACGTTAACTCTCTGTTTTTGATTCACATTTTTAACCCACGGGAAGACACTTTAAGGTACAGAAGAGCATTGGTGGAATGGTCTGGTGGAAGAAAGCTGATCACATCAGGGTGGTCAGAATCCAGAGAGGCAAAGAGCAGCGGAGAGGAAGAGCTGCTCTTCCCACAGGCCACCACGACCTTCATCTCCAGCTGAAACACTCCGCCTGCTCAGCAGCTGCCTTCACCACCAAAGAGCACAGCACCCTCATGATCTAAGCACTTTCCATTGCTCTAACTTTGAGTGCATAAGAGTCTGGAGATCATTCTTGATCCAAATCAATCCAGAATTCCAGGTCAGTACTTATGAACAGTGCAAATGTGATAGCATTACTGAACTTCTCTCGGCTTCAGTTTCCTCAAAGTAGTGTACACCTCACCTTTTATAAGGAGTAAGTACAACACCCTTAGAACTATTCCTGATCAAGTGTAAGTGATGGATGTATCAACTATTACTAGCATAAATAAATCAGTTAAAAACTGGACCACAATAGTAATTACATTGTGTTACATGATAATCATTTATATTAAGTGTGTGTGTGTGTGTGTATGTGTAGATGGATAGATGGGTGAAAAATGGATCAATGACATGTAAATTAACAGAATGTTTCAGAAAGAATACATTGCTCCTTTTGAGGTAGAAACGTAACAAAAGAATTTCTCCTTTGTCTTTCCATTGAAAAGTTAACATTCGCTTTTCTATAATGGATTTTGGTTGAAGCAAAGTTATTTTGACTTGTACTGGTAGATCTCACTAACTGATATTACATACTTTAAGCTCTGATGTTATGGAAAAGAAAGATTTAAATGAAATAAAATAATTCCTAGCTATACACATATTTTTTAAAAAGTCATAGGATTAATAATCAGGATAATACAATAGGATCCATGTAGAATTTTAAATATTCCATATTTTTAATGTTTTGAAAAATTTTTATTATTTTAAAATTATTAATTTTAAAAATCTCAAGAAAATACAGCCTCTTCCCTACCTTACTGAGATAAAATAATAAATTTCCCATGATTGAATCAGATACTGTTTTATTTTAATTGGAAATGTTCCGCAGGAGGACAAAATGGACAGGTCAGGTGGCTTCTGAACCCTTCTACATGCAGGACTATTACTTAATTATACTTGTGTCTTCAAGAAGGAAAAGCAGACAGCCCTGGTAGCTCGTCAGCTGAACAACTCCCCACCAAGGTGCTAAAGGTAAAAGCAAAATCTCCAAAGAAATACTTTTGGAGGAAAGACCCTCCTCCCTCTCTTATCTTTAAATCAATTGAGTTTATTGGTACATTTTAGGTGCACCATATTATGATCACATTCATCACTGAGAATTTGTACCTGCACATGATATACCTTGATTTTTCTTTTTTCTCATTCCCTTGCCCTCCCTTCAATCTCCCACCTATAACCTTTACCACCTAAAAACTATTTTTTTCCATTTTGACCTTTTTACTATGAAATTTTTTCTTCACTTTCTTCTGCATCTACTCAGTCCCCTTTCCCTTTTTCTTCCTATTTCTGACACCTTCACTGTCTCACACTAGAGAAACAATACAGTATTTGCATGTGTCCTATTTATTTCACTCTTGAATGGATTTCACTTTTGATGGCCTCAAGGTGCATCCATTTAAATCAATAAATGTAATGCATTGTATTAACAGAGTTAAGGACAAAAACCGTATAATCATGTCAGTAGATGCAGAAAAAAGGATTTGGCCAAATTCAATACCCATTCATGATTAAAACCCTACAGAAGACTGGAATAGAAGGGATTTTACCTCAACCTGATTAAAGCTATTTATGAAAAACCAACAGCCAGTATCACCATAAACTGTCAAAACTTCCTTTCTTACAAGAATAGCTGACGAAACCACATCTCATCAGGAACTGCACCTCAGTTCATAAGCTTAGTTTATTTCACAGTTCTGAGGAAAATGACAGTGGTCACGTTTCTCACCTGACGTGGAGTTCACAAAGGGAAGAAAGATATTGCTAAAGACTTCTATTTCTCAACCAAATTATTCTGACATAGAAGTGTTCATGAACAGAGATGTTGCTCTATTCTATTTTAACAAGATTCTACATATTGAACTTTTATACTTTACTACATAGAATTTAAAAAGCATTATTTGCTATATTTATCCCCATTTCTCATGTCCTGATTGCCATTATTTTACTTTCTTACAGACTTTCAAAGAAAGTAGTTCATATTTTATGTGATAATATCTGTATTCGGGTGTATTTTTCTGCTATATGTTATTGCTTTGTAAGACTTTCACAATTTATTAGCTATTGTTTTTGTTTTTGTTTTTGTTTTTGTTTTTGAGACAGGGTCTCGCTTTGTAGCTCAGGCTGGCCCTGAGCTCACTCTGTAGCCCAGGCAAGCCTGGAACTCAGCAATCCTCCTATCTCTGCCTCCGGAGTGCTGGGATTACAGGCGTGAGCGACCACGCCCAGCAATTAGTTATTCTTTTGTGAGTGAACATTAGATTGTTCCTAGTTTAGTTTGGGGGTTTTAAATGTAGTTTTTCTATGTTAATAAATATATACTAATAAATGAATAAAAGTAAGAGTAGATGTAACCATCTGCATAAGAGTAGGTGTAATCATTTTAGTAAAGCTTCAAAACAAAAGCCTTATAATGTCTTGTGTATCCATATATTCATTTTCAGTTGAACTAGTTTTAAGGTAAAAAATGTCAAAAATAATTTGATGTTAGTGATTCATGAAGGAAGAAATACTAGTTCAATAATATACATAATGTCTTTTAAAAATATTTATAATAGGTCCTAGAACATTTTTTTTTTTGAGACAGGGTCTCACTTTGTAGTCCAAGCTGGCTCTGAGCTCACTATGTAGCCCAGGCAAGCCTCGAACTCAGCAATCCTCCTGTCTCTGCCTCCCAAGTGCTGGGATTACAGCATGAGCCACCACGCCTGACGAACATTTTTAAAAATTATATTCATGATGTGTGACATTTATATATAACCTATTAAATTATTTCAAACCTTCATATATTTTTTTCTTCAGACTAGCCTTATGAGTCAGACTATTTAGATATAAAGAAGACACTTTTGTGGGTGGATACAGAAAAGAGATTTGAGCACTTTATCCAAGACCTACTTGATCGTGAAATTTGAAATTAGACTGGACACTTTAGTTGATAATCAATTAATAATTTCATAACTATTTCCTCCACTAATCTACCTTTTTGGGAGAGCTACTACTGTCCACATAGTGATTCAGTTGCAAACCTCAGAGTGACTCACCGTTCTTCCCTTTTCCTCTACCCACAACCAGTGAGTTACAAATGCTCACTAATAGGCATTTTGATAGTAGGCGTGGTCAGTTCCCTTTTCGTTATCCCTGTTGAATGGCTCGGTGCATCAGTCCCAGCTGCCTTCTAACCTCAGCTTCAGTCTTTCACTCCAGTCCTGCCCCAGTCAAATCCTTTGTCAAAGTGGAGACTAGAATGACCCTTTCACATGTAACTAACTTCCGGTTTTCTTTTTATAAATGGCTCCACTTTTCTGATGCTGAAGCTGGTGCTTCCTGTGACGGTATCGCAAGCTTTCCGTACCCCGGCTCCTGTGCATGCTTCATTTCTCACTCTTTGGTCTACACACACTAAGCCTTTCAAGTACTTTTTGATTTTCAGGACAGAGACTCATTTTAACACCCCCTTGAGCCTGGGGACAGTTCCTTTTGTGGATCAACATTTTATCACACACATTATGTTAAGCCCATATTCCACACTAAAAATAATTTCCAGATAACTATGTAAGGTTTGAATGGAGCTGTAGGTGAACAGTTGACATAATGCCACTTTTTATAGAATGGAATTAAATTCTTTCATCAGTCAATAGTATTAGGTAGAGCAGGCAAAGTTCTACTCTAGCTACTGAAAAAATATTTTTTACATCTCAGAATTTTTATTTTATTTTATTTTTTTGCCAGCTTTTGAAAACTCATAGCTCTTGGTCTAAAGTACTATTTTCTGGGTAAAACACCTTCCCAGGCTGTGATAATTGCTCTCATCTCCAAACTTAGTATATGCTGCTTTTTCTGCCTTCCACACCATCCAGCACATAACCTACTACTGTCTGAAAACTTCTTGCAGTTGATTCCCGTACTTACCTGATGTGTCTTTCCAGATGAAGCTCAAGCTATCCTCCCTCTACCTCCAAAATCATTCCCAGTTTCACCCACCAGCTCCACTCTAGGCCTAAGTAAAGAAAAACACTAAAAGGACATAAGACTGCTTCCTCATTTAGAGTGCTTCATTGGCATCTCAATGTGCTCACAACAAAGTCCCGAGTGGTTATTACATTTTTAATGTTTAGAAATGTAACCTCTCCAGGAGCAACTTTCCTAACTTGTTTCCCTCTAGTCTAGTTGTTCCTTGGCTCCAGGTACACTGGGCTCTCTGCTATTTAGGTGAGTTAAATACGATCCTGCCCAGAACCTGTGGTCTCACTGTTCTGTCAGCTTAGGGTTCTCCTCTTCCAATATCTGCGTGACTTCTTTCCTTATTTCACCCCAATAGCTGTTTGGATTTTACCATTTTAGAAAGCTCTCCTTAAATATCTATCTATAATAGTATTTCTTTGGCACTTTCTCCTTTCCAGGGTTTTTTTTTGTTTTTTTTTTTTTGGACAGCGTCTTGCTTTGTAGTTTGAGCTGGCTCTGAGCTCACTATGTAGCCCAGGCAAGCCTCGAACTCAGCAATCCTCCTGTCTCTGCCTCCCGAGTGCTGAGATTACAGGCATGAGCCACCATGCCCAGCACTGTGGTATGTGGCATTGATTGTTGGTGGGCGTTAGTCTCCACGCCCAGCATTGCATGTGGTTACCAGGGATCGAACTCAGGACCTTGCACTTGTGAGGCAGGCACTGGAACCACTGAGCTAACCCTCCGGCCCTCCTTTCCAGGGTTTTATGCCTCCATTCACTTGTCATTTCCTGTCAGTGTGTCATACATCCAGCTGTTTACTGGCTTTTTCCACTCACAATGATGGAATGATATAAACTGTATGAAATCTCAGCTGTTTTGTCTAGTGTTAAGTTTCCAGCTTCTTGAAGAGTGTCTAATAAATAGCAGGTGAACGATAAATAAATTTTGAGTGAATGAATAAAATCCCACAATATACCAGTCTCCTCAGGTATCATAGACAGGGGCATGGTGTGTTTGTCTTCTTCCTTTGCTTTGCTAATGATGACTTCTATTTACTTGGGAATTTTCCACTATACTGTCAATATTAAAGGGCAAAAAGCATGACTCATTGATGTCAATGTTTAGGACTCAACGGAACTAGAATAAGCTTCACTAGTATCTGTCATACTCTTCACTGTGGGGGGGGGGCGGTCCTGGGCTAGCTGAGCACAATGTAAATCTTATATTAGTGCACAGCTTTTCATGGAACCCAAGAAAGGAACACTGCATTGCCCTCCTCTGGTTAATTCTGCATCCTAAGTGGCTGGGTTGTCTATGAACCCTGATCACATGTCCTTGAAATAACCCCATCCTTTACATTTTCCACAATTTATATTTCCTTGTTACATTCTAAACATACTCATAGACACTCTTAAAACAGATTTATATACTCAATTTTTATAAAGAAAGGAAAAATTTGTGGAAGGATCTTGTCATTAAAAGTTGTATCACAAATAAAAAACCTGTCATAGCTGGTAACTTTTCTAAAATTATCATTACCATTAAAATACAAATTTGAAATTTGCAAAATTCAAATTTCAGCATTAAAATGTGCACCCTGTTCATTCAAAATTTTCTAGAACCCTGAGAAACAAGTGTGAGAAATTCTGTAGAATCTGGATGGATTCCCTGCCTGGCAAAATGGCCATGATTATGCAAGATGTGTAGTAACGGCTGACTTTGCAATTTACCTTTCTATTTTAAACTATTATGCTTCTATTAATAAGAGAGGATTCCCAACCTGAAAATAACAACTTTCTTTTACAGAATCCTTGATGTTTAATGTATGATGCTGTAATTTAGAATTCCATGGATTTATTTACTCATTTACCTACTCTGTGGTATATATATA
>PVIC010026431.1:0-24546 GCA_004025085.1 Thryonomys swinderianus | reverse complement strand
TTCCACTTTCTGGTTTCCTTTTCTATCTCAGTTTTCAGAGTCCTATAGTTTTCAGAGTAGAGGTCTTTCACTTCCTTTGTTAGGTTGATTCCTAGATATTTCATTTTTCTGGGTGCTACTGTGAAAGGGATTGCCTCCCCAATTTCTCTTTCAGTGAGTCTGTTGTTTGTGTAGACAAAGGCTGTTGATTTTTGAGTTTGCTCTATTTTCTGAGTGTAGGCATTCACTGCGGTGAATTTCCCTCACAGAACTACTTTCATTGTGTCCCATAAATTCCTGTATGCTGTGCTGGGTTTTTTTCGTTTAGTTGTAGAACCTGTTTAATTTCTTCTTTAATTTCTTTTGTGGCCCATTGGTTGGTTAACAGAGTATTGTTCAATTTCCATGTGTTTGTGAGGATTCTGGAATTTCTTCTGCTATTCAGCTCCAGTTTCAAGGCACTATGGTCTGATAGTATGCAGGGGATAATTTCGATTCCTTTGCATTTACTTAAGCTTGTTCTATGGATTAGAATGTTGTCTATTTTGGAAAACAATCCATGAGCAGCTGAGAAGGTATATTCTCGCTTTGTAGCATGAAAAATTCTGTAGGCATCTAATAATCCCATTTGCTCCAAAGTTTGATTTAGCTCAAGTATTTCCTTATTGATTCTTTGTCCAGTTGATCTGTCCTTTTGTGACCATGGAGTATTAAAGTCCCCTACTACTATTGTATTCATGGTTAACTGGCTTTTCATGTCCAGTAATGTTTATTTTATATAGTTGAGTGCATTAGAGTTCGGTGCATAAATATTTATGATTGTTATTTCTTTCTCTTGGATAGTTCCTTGTACAAGAATATAGTGACCTTCTTTATCTCTTTTAATCAGTTTGGGTTTGAAATCTATTTTATCTGCAAACAAGTTAGCCACTCCTGCTTTTTTGCACTTTCCTGTGGCATGGAGGATTGTTTGCCAACCCTTTATTTTCAGTCTATGGGTTTCCTTCTGAATTAGGTGTGTTTCCTGTATGCAGTAGATTGTATGATCTTGCTTCTTGATCCAGTCTGCTAGTCTGTGTCTTTTAATTGGCCCATTGAGGCCATTGACATTAAGGGTTATGACTGATCTGGACATATTCAGAGCTGCCATATTTCCCTGTTCTTGGTTCTTTTCTTCCTTGCTTTTGCCCTTTTCTATTTAGTTTCTTGTTTGCCCCAATGAATTCACTCTCCTGGGTCTCGTGGGTTGGAATTTTCTGTGTTTTTTTTTTCCAAGATGTTCTTTAGAATGTTTTGGAGTGCCGTTTTCGTGTTTTTGAAGTTTTTCAGGTGTTCTTTATCATGGAAGTATCTTATTTCCCTGTCTATTCTGAAAGATAGTTTTGCAGGATACAACAGTCTAGGTTGGAGGTTGTTTTCCTGCAATGCTTGAAATACTTCTCTCCATGCTTTCCTTGCAGAGTGTTTGTGTTGAAAAGTCTGCTCTGATCCTAATGGGCTTCCCTTTGTAGCTGATTTTCTTCCTTTCTCTCACTGCTTTCAGTATTTCATTCTTGTGTTGTGCATCTGGAACCTTGATAATTATATGTCTAGGTGTAGATATTTTTATGTCACGGTGTTTTGGAGTCCAATAAGCCTCATTTATCTGTATGTGTATTTCTGTTCCTGTGAAGTTTTCTGTTATCTCTGGCAATAGCTTTTTTATGTCTTTTAGACTCTCTCTTGCTTCCTCAGTGACTCCAATCAGTCCTACATTATTTTTCTTTGAGTCATCTAGAAGCTGTTGAATTGATTTCTCATGGTCCCTTGCTCTTTTCCATAGATTATATCTTTCCTGCTCATTGGCTGCTATGCTGTCCTCTAGGTCTGAGATTCAGGTCTCTGCTTCATTCATCCTACTTTGCAAGCTTTTGTTCTCCTTCATCATTCCCTGGAGCTCTCTGCTTGAAGCTGTTTAAATGGTTCCATTTAAACTGCTGTCTTGGATTCTATCATCTCGCTGATCTCTTCTTTAATTATGTCTTTCACTGTGGAGAGTATCTCTGCTTTGATCTCAGAGATGAGTTCTGATTTCCATTTTATTAGATCTGCTTTAGTTACCATCTCCAAGAGTCCTTGTGCTTGAGTTTCAGTTTGCCCTATTTCTCTTTTCTCTGAATTTCCCTGTGGTGGTGATCTTTGTGCCTGGTTTTTTGTATATTTTCTCATGTCTACTCTTTCATTGTTACTAGTGCTATTGTTTGCCTGATGACAGGGCAATGTTTGTTGCAGGTCTCTTTCTTTCTCTTATCTGGGGCCCTTTGGATGTGGCACCTTCCGGGGGGGGGGGGGGTCCTCCTTGAATCTGTAATGACCCTTAAGAGTTCTCAGTTCTGACACATCATGGGAGGTATTTGAGCAGAATAGTCACATCATGTTTGTTACCATCATACAATCAATGCATATATTAGTATTAAACACAGTAAATAAAATGAGTTTTGTTAAATTCTATTCTGAAGACTTTGAGCTTATGAGTTACCTCTATGACCATATGCTAAAATTTAGAATTAATCAGCAATGTGTATACAACTTGTAGATCATAAATGTACCCCCGAACCCTTTGGGGATAAGAGGTCACTGGGGAATCAGGATGTAGGGGGGACATAAGTAGAGTGAAATAGGTTTAGCAGATTTATGAAGATCACCTATACTCTAGAGCTTCATATATGCCAGTGGGTAATAGAGGATAAAAGGGCATGTATAAAACAGTACCAACTGTATGCTATAAGACCATTGGAGACTTTGCACACCTTCTTGTAATAGTACAGGAGAAGAAATAGGGCAGCCTAAGAGTCTTTTACTTCTGGGTATTGCTTCTGACAGGAAGATAGGAGAGGGTGTGGGGACAAGAGGTGATTAGAGGGATCTAGGAGTAGATGGCAAAATAGAAGCTAGATTACCCCCCCCCCCCCTTTATCTTTCCTGGTCTCTCAGCACAGCTCCAGTGTGGAGGGATGCAGGAAATGGCTCCGGCTCCTCTCAGATCTGAGTCCTCACAACACAGCTCTGGGCTGGGGTTGGGGCCGGCCAGCGGGCCTCAGTTCTCTGTGGTGGTGATGGCGCCTGTTGTCAGTACCTGACTCCTCACTGCACAGCTCTGGGGTGGAGCGGGCCAGTGGTCAGGCTGCAGTCCTCCATAGCCGCCAGGAACAGAATGGTGCCCAGAGCAGCTGAGTCATCTGAGCTCCTGCTGGAGTGGGCCGGTGGCTAGATTGATTCTTAAATATTTCATTTTTCTGGGTGTTATTGTGAAAGCAATTGACCCCCAATTTCTCTTTCAAGGAGTCTGTTGTTTGTGTATAAAAAGGCTGTTGATTTTTTTTTTTTTTGGAGGCAGGGTCTCGCTTTGTAGTTCAGGCTGGCCCTGAGCTCACTATGGTGCCCAGCCAAGCCACTGTGAACTCAGCAATCCTCCTGTCTCTGCCTCCCGAGTGCTGGGATTACAGGCGTGAGCCACCATGTCCGGCATTGAAAAGGCTGTTGATTTTTGAGCACTGACCTTGTATCTAGCAATACTACTTAATTTGGCAATTAAGTCTATCAGTCTTTTGGTTGAGTTTTTAGGATCCTCTATGTAAAGGATCATATCATTGGCAAGTAATGACAGTTTAACTTCTTCCTTTCCTATCTGTATTCCTTTTATTTTTTTGTCTTGTCTAATTGCTATGGTTAATGTTTCCAGCACTATACTGAATAAGAATGGTGAGAGCAGACATCCTTGTCTCATTCCTGATCTTAGTGTAAAAGGTTTCAGCTGTTGCCCATTTAGTATGATGCAGACTGTTGGTTTCTCATAAATAGCTTGTATTAGATTGAGATAAAGTCCATCTATTCTGATTCTCTGTAGAGTTTTGATCATGAATGGGCGTTGGATTTTGTCAAATGCTTTTTCTGCATCTATTGAGATGACCATATGATTTTTGTCCTTGAGTCTGTTAATATAGTGTATTACATTTATTGATTTACATATGTTAAAGCAGCCTTACATCCCTGGGATAAATCCAATTTGATCAGGGTAATGATTTTCTTGATAATTCTCTGTATTCTGTTTGTCAACATTTTATTGAAGGTTTTTGCATCAATGTTCATTAGAGAGATTAGCCTGTAGTTTTTTTTTTTTGGTGGGATCTTTCTCTCCCTTTGGAATGAAGGTAATATTTTAATTGATTTTATTGGTACATTATATATAAATACACACACACACACACACACACACACACACACACACACTGATCACATTCAACATTGAGGGTTTATACCAGTACATGACACATCTTGATTCTCATTTATCCCATTTCCCCTGCTCTTCCTACAACTTCCTGGCTCCTATGTATGTAAGCTTTGTTTCCTATTTTTTTTAATCATCAAATTTGTACTTTCCTTTCTTTACTAGCCTGTTTCCTATTTTTTTACCATCAAATTTGTACTTTCCTTTCTTTACTAGCTCCTATCCACTCTTTTCCCTTTGAACATTTTTTTTTGTATTTCATAATATTTATCATCCTCTTTAAACCTTAAATATGGTACAAGAGAATTTATAGGATAAATAGGCAAAACTATGAAATGTGATGTGTGGACCTTGTTAGGATCCTTCTTAGGATCCTCATTTTATGTTTTACATTTGTTTTTCCAGAGCTATTCTAAACCCTGCTATGCTCTCTCTGCCCTGATACAGCTGAACTCTGTGAGCCAAAAGTTGTTGGTGAACTATGGACTGTGGGTTAGATCTGGTCAGGGGACAGTTTATGTACTACCTGTGAGCTAAAAATGATTTTACCTTTTAAAGGATTATATTTAGAAAAAGAAGAATATGAAACAAAGACTATATTTGGCCCATAAAGCCAAAACTATTACCTGTCTGACTCAATGGAAAACATTTACTAACCTCTGAACTAAGGTACAGGGAATCCCTTGTCCTCTGAGTTATAAGGTTTGGTTAATGGGGTATTGAAAGCAGCTTTGAGGGTAAAATAAGAAAGAAGATACTTCTTCTTCTAGCACCCTTCCTCTGTTCAAGGTTTTCTCCCCCAGTTCCCATAAGCTTCCTCTCCTTGAGGAAGCAAGGAGAGGATGGAAAACAGTGGTATGAGTGATCACAATTTTTCATTATGACAAGCCTGTGGGCATTGCTCTACCCTTCACTAATTTTATTTCGCCTTTGTCATACCTTTGGAAACTAAGCAATTACTAAACACCAGAGAGCTCTTAATTAAAATCTCTTACATTATTTGATTTGAATACACCACTGCTTTCCTTGTAGAATCCTGACTCATGCAAACTATGGGTTAGATATGGTTGGATATGATAACAACATGGTGGTTGTGTCGGAATATGTCTCTCTGTGTATAGTTTGAAAAAAATATAATACAAAGAAAACTGTGCTCTAACTCTACACTAGTTTTTAATGAAAAAAATGACAATTATACTGATATGACTGTATTTGAGGGGCCAACAAATGTTAGAAAAGGCCTTTTGATTAAGAGCATAAACTTGGTGATAAAAGCTTTAGTTTAAATCTAAACTTCCTGGTTACTTTCCAATCTCATTTTCTAATCCACAAAATGTGGATAATATCTATAATATTAGATTACTATGAAAATAATTAAGTGAAATAATGTATATACGCAGCCTGTTACCTAACACTACTGCTTTCAAGGTTAATTATAATACTCCATATTGAGAAAATGGAATAGAATTGAGTTTGGGTGATAAGGAGAAAAAATGAAAAGGTAATAGTTACTAAGATTTTTTAAATAAATATTTGTGTCCCCTGATATAGACTGAATTTATTTGAGATTTCTTTGTCACAAGAAACTTTTAATCTTCTACAGGCTAATTGAACTGAATCATTTGAGATTAAAAAGCACAGTCAATGCTATTTAAATAGCATGTAGCAATTAGGAAACTAGCCTAGTGGAGAAATCTCAAAGGAAACCAATTTTTTTTTCTATTTGACAGAATGCATGTTTTAACTAACATTTTAGTAGGAGTATAACATTGGTTCAAGCCTTTTAATTAGGATGGTTTTGATGCTAATTTCATGGAAAGTTAAAATCACATTACAAGACCATGAAGAAGCACAGATGTTTTGCAATTTGACTTTCTGCCTATCCCTCTGAGTGTGAAAAAGACATAGGGAGGTGTTATAGTGCACATTTGTTTTAATATTTGGCTGGAGGCTCTTGATAAATTACTAAATGATCAACATGATGCTGTGTGAAAGTGCTATAAAACAAGATAATGTCTCCACTGAGTTAAGTGAGTGGCAAAGACATGTTCATTAGTAGCATCTACACATGAGCAAAGAATGACAAATTGAAATAATTCTGCTAGTAACTTCAAGTCCAAAAATTACTCTAACCTAATATATTCACTTGGTTGAAGAAGAATTGCTTGGGGCATTTTCTCTCACATTAGTTTGTGTCTGTAAGCACAGACAGTCCTCTTTTGTTCCTCTTTAACTGACTTTCCTATATAATAACCTTGAGGTAAATTAGAAACCTTGGAGTCATTGGATCTCCATCAAGAGACACCTGAGGTCACCCAGTTCCCCAAATGCTCTTCTACTGCTCTCTGCATGCTCCTCTAATAGGTGTCATAGTCTGTTAGGCTCAAAAATTGACATTTTTATTTGTTCCAAGAAGGTCAAATTACAACAGGAATACACATCTCAAGTATAAAGAATGGGAGGGCTCAGCATATGTCTGGACTGAGAGACTGGATATCCAAATTTGGGCTTGGGGAGACTCAGTGCAGGCATCAGAAGGCACATCTAGCCAGCCCACAGCTGCCCTAACACATTGGCCCTAACAGAGTAAATGTCAATAAAGACCACTGCCCTGTTGCCAAATGTGCATTTAGTGTGGCACAAAACAGACAAGCAAAGCCCATGTCCAGGTGGTGATGGCCATTGTACATACTCTTCTTGTATAACATCTGGAGAACATGTATCTTAGTGATATCAGTGTGTTCCTGGTCTATTTATTGTCAGATTTTCTGACTTTGAGCCATTTGTTCTCTTAGACTCTTGTAAGAATGGAAAAAATTTAATGAAGTAACAGTTATAAATGATAATGTCATTTGAGACAAGAATCTGTGCTGTTCACACACCTTTGGCTCCTGAGGGTAGGAGTGTCCATAAAACTGTTCTTCCACACCCTCCTGCTATCAGTTCAGCAGCTTCTGTTTACATTTTCCCTCTTCCACCTTATATGTTTATATTCAACAAAGATCTAGAAATGGTGTTTTTTAAAATTTTTATCTTTATTGGTACATTGTCTATATACATTGTGATCATAATCAATACTGGGAATTTATACCAGTATATGACACAATTTGATTCTCATTTTTTCCCAATCCTCTACCCACCCCACGAGCCTCCACCTCCTAAATGCAGAAGCTTTGTTTCTCATTTTTTATTACCATCATTTTTCTTTATCCCTCATTACTCACTCCACCACATTTCCCTTTGCATACTTTTTATTTCACAGTATCTATCATACATTCTAGAATTTATTAACATCTTCAGTGTCTCATACCAGAGAACAGATGTGATATTTACACATCTGTGACCTATTTATTTAACTTATGAATATGTCCTGAACATTCATTCATTTGACTATAAATGACTCAAACTTCTCATTCTTTAAGGCACAGTAACATTCCATTTTATAGAAAAACCACATCTTCTTTATCCAATCTCCAGCTGATAAGCATTTGGGTTGTTTCCAAGATTGAGCTATCACAAACTGAGCTGCTATGAACGTGGGTGCACATATGTCATTATGATATGATTCTTTTAATTCTTTTGTGTATATTTCTAACAAGGCAATAGCAGGGTCAAATAAGACTCTAATCCTAGTTTTGTTTTGTTTTGATTTGTTTTGTTTGAATTTCCACACTGACTTCCATAGAGGTTGTATCAGTCTACATTCCCACCAACAGTGGAGAAGGGCTCCTTTTTACTTTGCAGCCTCGCTAGCATTTCTTGATGATTAATTTTGAGATAGCAGCCATTCTTCATGGAGTGAGATGAAATCTTAGTGTTGTTCTCATATGCAACTCACAAATAACCAGAGATGTCAAGCATTTCTTCATATGCTTCTTGGAAGCTTTTACTTCTTCCTCTCAAAAGTGTCTGTTCATTTCAGCTGCCCATTTTTTAATTGGGCAAAAATTGGTCTTTAAATTTGGGAGGACTGTTTTTTAAAGCTCTTCATATATTCCAGATAATAGGCCTTTGTCTGAGAGACTGGTAAAGATTCTTTCCCAATTTGTTGGTTGCTTTTTGTTCTGCTGTTGGTCTCCTTTGCTATGCAGGAGCTTTTTAATAAAAAGAGATCCCATTTGTTGATTTCTTCTGATAGCTCTCATGCTATAGAGATTTTGTTCATAAAATCTTTCCCTAAGCCAGTGTCTCCAAGAGTTTTACCTAACCTGTTTTGCAGCAAGTTTAGTGTTCTGTTTTAATGTTTAAGTCTCTAACCTACTTTGATTTTAGTTTTGTACACGGTGACAGAGGTAGGTCTAGTTTTAGTCTATGGCAGGTTAAAGCCCAATTTCTCCAGAACCATTTGTTAACGAGGCTGACGTTCCCCCATTGAGGATATTTTGCTCCTTTGTCAAAGATGAGATGATGTAATGTATCTGGATTTGTTTCTGGGTCTTTTAATCTATTCTACTAATCCTCATGTCTGTTACTCTGCCAGTACCATGTAGTTTTTATCACAGTGGCTTTATAGTAAAGTTTCAAGTTGGGGATTGTAATACCTCCCATTGTGTCCTTGGTGCTTAGAATTGCTTTGCTATTCTAGGTCTTTTGTGATTCCAAATGAATTTTTGGATAATTTTCTCTAGATCTGTGAAATATGCTATTGGGATTCCACTGAATCTATATAATAGTTGTGAAGTATAGCCATTTTGATAATGTTAGTTCTTCTACCTAAGGAACAAGGGATTCTTTCCACTTTCTGGTAACTTCTTCTATCTCCTTTTTCAGAGTGTTGTAGTTTTCAGAGTAGAGGTCTTTCACCTCCTTTATTAGATTGATTCCTAGATGCTTCATTTTTTTGGATGTTATTGTGAAAGGGATTGACTCCCCAATTTCTCTCTCAGTGAGTCTGTTGTTATGTATACAAAGGCTATTGATTTTGGGGCACTGATTTTCTATCCAGCTATACTACTAAATTTGGCTATTAAGTCTAACAGTCTTTTGGTTGAGTTTTTAGGATCATTTATATAGAGGATCATGTCATCAGTGAATAAAGGCAGTTTAAATTTTTCCTTACCTATCTTTATTCTTTTTATTTCTTTGTCTTGCCTAATTTCTGTGGCTAAAGTTTCCAGCACTACACTGAACAAGAGTGGTGACAGTGGATATCCTTGTCTTGTTCCTGACTTTAGGGTGGAGGTTTCACTTTTGACCATTAAGAGTGATGCTGGCTGTTGGTTTCCTCATAGCTTTTATGAGTTTGAGATACGGTCCATCTATTCTGATTTTCTGTAGGGTGTTAATCATGCATGGATGTTGGATTTTGTCAAATGCTTTTTCTGCATCTGTTGAGATAACCTTATGTTTTTGGTCTAAGTCTGTTGATATGATGTATTACATTTATTGATTTACATATGATAAGCCAGCCTTGCATCCCTGGTATAAATCCAACTTGATTAGGGTGTATGATTTTCTGGATAACCCTCTGTATTCTTTTAACTAATATCTTATTGAGGATTTTTGCATCAGTATTCTTTAAGGAGATTGGCCTGTAGTTCTCTTTCTTGGTTGGGTCTTTTTCTGCTTTTGGAATCAAGGTAATGGTTGCTTCAAGGAATGAATGTGCACTGCTTCTCATTTAATTTCATTAAAGAGTTTTAGAAGTATTGTCATTAACTCTTCTTTAAAAGTTTTGTAGAATTCAGCAGTGAAGCCATCAGGACCGGGCTTTTCTTTGTTGGTAGGTTTCTTTTTATTACATATTAAATTTTACCAATTGATGTTAAGGTGGTTAACATTTCTATATATTCTTCATTCAACTTTGGAAGTTCATATGTGTCTAGGAATCTATTCATTTCTCCTACATTTTCCAATTTATTGGAGTACAAATTTTCAAAATATGTGCACTTCTGCTTTTTTTTTTTTTTGCAGTTTCCTGATGCATGAAGGATTGTTTTACATCCTTTTACTTTCAGTCTATGGTTTTCTTTCTGAATTAGGTGTGTTTCTTGTATACAGCAGATTGTAGGACCTTGCTTCTTGATCTATACTGCCAGTCTTTGTCTTTTAATTGACCATGGAGTCAATGGTTATGACGGGATATGGACAGATGTAGAGCTGTCATCTTTTCCTGTCCTTGGTTCTTTTCTTCTTTGCTTTTGCCTCTTACCCTTCAGTTTCTTGTTTGGCCCAATGGCTTGACTCTGTTTGGTCTCATGGGCTTGTACCTTTCATTATTTTTCTCCAAGATATTTTTGAGAATGTTTGGGAGTGCAGGTCTTGTATTGTGAAGTTTTTCAGATGTTCTTTGTCATAGAGTATATTATTTCCCCTTCAATTTTGGAGGATAGCTTTGCAGGATACATCAATTTGGTTGAAAGTTATTTTCTTTCAAGATTTGAAACACTTCACTGTAGGCTCTCCTTGCATTGAGCGTTTGGGATGAAAAATCTGCTGTGATCCTAATGGGCTTCCCTTTATAAGTAATTGTTTTCTTTTCTCTAGCTTCTTCCAGTATTTCATTCTTACTTTGCATATCTGGCACTCTTATAATTATATACCTGGGTGTAGGTTTTTTTTTATACCATGACCATTTGGAGTCCTATATGCTTCATATATCTGTGTGTCCAATTCTTTTCCTTTTCCTATGATGTTTTCTGCTAATATCTCTGTGAACAGTTGTTTAT
Organism: Thryonomys swinderianus; assembly: GCA_004025085.1. Classification (NCBI taxonomy): domain Eukaryota; kingdom Metazoa; phylum Chordata; class Mammalia; order Rodentia; family Thryonomyidae; genus Thryonomys; species Thryonomys swinderianus. The sequence continues at coordinate 13,632 of PVIC010026431.1, read as the reverse complement.
GCCTTATGTATTATCTCCTGCTTTCTCAGTGACTCCAATCAGTCTTATGTTATTCTTCTTTGAATTATTTAGGAGCTGTTGGATTGGCTTCTCATGATCCCTTTCCATTTTCCATAAATTCTGCCTTTCCTGTTCACTGGCTGGCTTCCTGTCTGCTAGGTCTGAAATTTGGTCTTCTACCTGATCTATCCTGCCTCGCAAACTTTTGCTCTCTTTCTTAATTTCCTGAACCTCTATTTGTAGCTGTTTAAAAGGTTCTATTGCTTTTACTATCTCAGATTGTATCGTGTCCCTGATCTCCTCTTCAGCTTTATTAATTATTTTATTTACCTCAGATAATATCTCTGTCTTCAGCTCAAAAATCAGTTCTACTTTCTATTTTACTAGATTTGCTTTTGTTACCATCTCAGATAGTCCTGTTGGTTGAGCTTCCATGCTCTCCATTTCTCTTTACCCTGAATTACCCTGGGGTGGGGATCTGTGTATCTGAGATTTTGAGTTTTTCCTCATATCTGAGCCTGACTTGGTGATTTTGGCTTTTTAGCTGGGCTACTGTGATCATATGTCTACCCAGAAGCCTGTCCACTGATTACATTCTATATTCAGGCATCACTCTTTGAAACGAAAAAGTTTGCCAGGGTGTTGGGTAGTACAGAGATAGGGGAGAAAGAACTCAGAAATAGAATTAGAGGATATATAAAGATCAGAAGACCCTGGGGGATGGATAGAGGCTAGAGGAAAAAAGAGACAGGTTCGAGAAATACAAGACAGCATAGACTAACAGAAGTAGGGCCACTAACATCTCTATTCACCCTTCTGTAAAAGAAGAGAGGGGAGGGCCTGAGATTTAGCTCAGTGGTTCTGGTGCCTGCCTAGCAAGCACAAGGTCCCTGGTTTGATCCCAGGTAACCATATACAACAACACTGGGTGTGGTGACTCACGCCCACCAGCAATCAGTACCTCATACCACAGTGCCAGATGTGATGGCTCACACCTGCAGTCCCAGCATTTGGCAGGCAGAGGCAGAAGGATTGCTGAGTTCCAGGCTTGCCTGAGCTACATAGTGAGCTCAGGGCCAGCCTGAACTACAGAGCAAGACCCTGTCTCAAAAAAAAAAAAAAAAAAAAAAAAAACAGGAGAGAAGAGAGAAGACTGTATGCATTAACTTAGGTAACAGACACTGACCAGAGAAATGAACGTGAAAAAACTAAGGAACAGTAGCAGCAATGGGCAATCAAGGCACTATTTGAGATGATGTTTTAAAAATAGTTTTCCAAAATGTTGATTTTTAGAACACCATTTCTAGGTATGTGCTTGCCTTTAAAATGTCTCTATAGATCAAGAGGGTTGAAATAAAAGCACCATGTCCTCTTCTTAGTGATGGAAAGGACATGCCTTAGTGTGAAGCTCTGGGAAGTCTTGCTGTAAGCAGAAGTATTTGACTTCATATAATCCAGCTTCCCCCAAACTTTCTTTTCTCCTTGAACTCAGCAATTTTCCTGCCTCTGCCCCCTGAATGCTGGTATTAAAGACGTGAGCCACCTTGCTCAGCACTGTGGTGTGTGGTACTGATTGCTGGTGGATATGAGTCACCACACCTGGTATTGTTGTATGTGATTATCAGGGATCAAACCAGGGACCTTGTGCTTGCTAGGCAGGTGCCAGAACCACTGAGCTAACTCTCTGGCCCACCAATGAAATTTTTTTAATTGAATTCTTTATTGGTACAATTTATATACACCTCACAATCACACATAACATTGGGGAATTTATACCAATATATGACACAAGTTAATTCTCATTTTTACCTGTATACCACCCCACCCACACCTCCCCACCCCCTATATACTTGCTTTTTTATTTTCTTTCAGAATCATATTTATTCCTTCCCCTAATTACATCCCCACACCAAATTTCCTTTGGAAATTTCTCATTCTACATACTTTCTAGAGCTCATTTGCACCTATAGGTGCTCATATCAATGAGAGGATCCAGTATTTGCCTATCTGTGATCTATTGATTTCACTCATTAGTGTGTCCTCCAGGTATATCCATTTGCACATAAATGAATCAGTCTTGTCATTTTTATGGCAGAATAATACTCCATTTTATTTTTTTAAAAAAACACATCTTCCTTATCCACTCTCCAGTTGATGGGCATTTGGGTTGTTTCCAAGATTGAGTTATCACGAACTGAGCTGCTATAAACAAGGGTGTATATCTGTCTTTCCAATATGATTTTTAAAATTCTTTTGGGTATATTCCTAACAGGGGGATAGCAGGGTCAAATAGGACCTCTAGTCCTAGTTTTCTTAGGAATCTCCACAATGGTTGCACAAGTCTACAATCCCACCAACAGTGGAGAAGTGTTCCTTTCTCCCCACAGCCTCGCCAGCTTTTATTGTTGGTTGATTTTGTAATAGTGGTCATTCTTTGTGGAGTGAGATGAAATCTCAGTGCTGTTTTCATTTGCATCTCTTGAATGACCAGATCCACCAAAATTTTTAATAGACTTTTTGTTTTGTGTTTTTTTTTAGTCATCAGAAAGTAAAAATATAACTAATATGTGGGAGATCTATAAAATGTTCTATTGTTAAAAAGGGTTTTTTGTGCTAAAGAAGAAAAGGTAGAGAAATAAGTTTCTTAATACAAAGGAGTGATTCTAATGGTTGGACAGTCAGGCCTAGTGCAGCAGATGGGGAGATTTTTTAGTACTGAGCAAGTTCTGGTTCCTCCCAAATCATAATACACAGTGTTACCTGGTTACCAAGGAGCAGCCTTGGTGTGCAGAGCTGAGTATCATACATGGAAATCTTCTCATCTCCTTGAGGTCAGGGCTCTGCGGGATGCTTGACACAGCATGCACAGAGAAGCTGATGTTTCTCCACTGCAGCTGTACAAATGAGCTGGAGTGGCCAGATGTGACTGTCCTGACCCTGTTTATGTGCAGCATGGAGCTGAAGCTTCCATGGCTCTCAAAGTCCTTTCTAGCTCTCGATGCTGTGACAGCAGACTTCTGCCAGTTGTCTGTCAAAAAGTCAGGGAAATAACCCATAGAAAAGAAAGAATTGTATTCACAGATGCTGTTCTCTGCAAAGAGAGGTAAATGCAGGCCCTCCAACACAGCAGGCTCAATAATGTCCTTCATCACCAGGATAGTCAGCCTGGCCAGCTGGAAGAGCACAGCTAGCACAAACTCACCTCATCGTTACTCCAGAATCATTACCACCCTGAGGGCCAAATGACCATAGTGATTATCAGAGGATACAGATGCTTGCATATTATGTGGTGTGGATCTTTTGTTGTCCTAGTACCACCAATAGACAGCATTTAATTTTGTTTTCAGTATAAGATAACTATTGTTACTCTTCAGCATTTGGTCTTTTACAAACACTAAGGGTTAACTTATCCCTAACAAATGCTCACATTTAAATTATGCTTCTTCACTCCAAGGTTGAAAATGAAAACTGACCAGGAATATAATCAGATGCCCCTAGACTCAGCTGGATCCTCACACTGGTGGCCACACCCTACAGAGGTGACTAAGCCAGAACGCTTGGCAAGAGCAGTGCACTGGGAATCAGGGACTTGTGGGCTCTAATTTTTCTTAATGACTCAGTGTTGACCTGGAGGAAATCCAACCCCAAAAGGCAGCATTGTATCTAATTCTTTTATTCTTAGCTGCAAGTTTTTGTCATTTTCACCTGGGATGCCAGAATTCTTGTATGTCTTACTTTAGGAAGTTGTTTCTCCCCTTCATGTTTCTTAACTATTCATGATTTGTGAAGTCTCAGATGATTTTTCTGAGATGCATACTTCCACGGTTTTCACTGTATGAATCCTGTTTTGGGATTCCCTGAAAAAAGAAATATAGTAAATTTAGTTAACAGTGAAAAAGACCAAAGAAACAGAAACAAAAATATGTATTGGTTAGTGACTTATAGTTTCCAAGTTTTTTTTTTTTTTTTTTTGAAGAAGAAGGAATGTGGTTATCCTTTCTTGGTTTTGTCCACTTTCCATTTTTCTCATTTGCCAATAAAAAGAAAATTAACATTTATAGCTAAAGCTCTCTGGAACAGAGCTAGGTTGTCTACATAATATCAAGTACCCAGATTAGTACAATGTAAACTAAAGTAGTTGAAGAAACAAAGGGAAGAAATTAATGATTTAAAGTTCCTGTATCTTTACAGTGCTAGGCATTTGGGGAAAAAATCAAATGTTCCCGTTAGAATTTAAGGGATTTTCAAATATTTAGATCAATGGTAAGCAAGATTTTTTCAGATTTAAGTGCTGAGGTACTTAGTAAACAATAATCTTTCATGAAAATATTTTTATTCACAATTCTTTATTCATTGGGTCACTCACCCAGGAGTGATATCATTTTAGATGTGGACCATCTAACTACTTTCTAAAGGAAGTGACCCATTCACTTGGCTCTGTCACTGTGTAGGATCTCATGAAAATGTTGGCTCAGGCAAAGACATCTGCTGGACTGAAAAGAGGCTTTCAGATGGAAATATGATGTTTGACTCTTTAGGGATATAAGTGAGCCAGTTGGACTTTGATTAACTCATGCTTTAATTCATTACTAATTTCAAAATATGAAGCAGGGGGAAGAACAATCCCTTTTAGAAAATCATATTAAAGAATTATTGGAGTAAATACACTACAGCTAGCTGTAGGGATCTAGAATAGTTGTATATAGACACATATAAAGGAATTGGAAATAAAGTGAAGAAGAAAGAGGAGCCAGCCACAGAGACGTTTGGTGCTAGATGGGAAGTAGCCTGACCTTCCAGTGTCTCCCCTGCTTGTGTTCCAGACTGTGCTCCTCTGACTGTTAGAGCACATGCCAGTGGAAAAGTGTGGTGTGCCCAAGTAAGTTTGGAAACTTTGGGGTTGTATCAAATAAAACAGGTTTCTCTTGCAGAACTTCTCAGACTTTGATATGCTGATATAAATTATAGCTATCTAAAAGAAGAATATAATATCAATTTTCCACAGATAACCAAGGAATATTCTTTTAATTATGTTTACTAACATCTTTTCATGTGTTTTTCCCACTGTATCATTTTAGAAAATAATGATGTAGTTGAAAGAGCCATGATTTTAAAAGCAGACATACCAGAAGACAAATCCAAGCACCATCATGGAATAGCCATGTGATCTCAAGAAGATTCTTACCTGGTGTGAGTCTCAGTGGGTCAGCGATAAAATATAATGCTGATCTGTGTGGTGCATAATTCTCATGACAATTTGGTGACATAGGGATAAATAGAAAGTAAAATTACGAGCCATGAGATGTAAGTATATTATTCAGACAATAATTAAAAGGTAACCTTTAATTAACAACAAATTGTCAGTTTGGATGTTTTAGTTCCTATTCTAAGGCCTTACCAGTAATGCTAATATTTCACGGAAAAGGTGCACTCATACTTGGTTACATTCTGTAAAACAATTCACTTTTGATAACCCCAAGCAGTTAGCAAAGTAGACCCAAAGGAGTACCCCACTCTTTATTAAAAATAGTTGAGAAAAACTGACCTGATTCTACCCACAAAAATGTTGCAACCAATTCCCTACGTATTTGGAAAGGACATAGCTAGTTTAAGATTTATGCCTTGTCTTTAAACTCTGAAATAAGCTGAATCGTATAAACATTCTGGCACAGTATGCAGGGAGTTAAATGCATTACTCTTGGCATTATTAACAGGTGATGTGGGAATAAGTGGCTGTGGAGAGTTCATGCTGCAGTGTCAGCAGAAGAAAATGTAGTTTATAGACTTTCAGGGGTAGGAGGCAGGGGCAACAAGGTTTCATCAGTCTGATGCATGAAGATGGCTGAAAAATACTTTCCAGCTGTCACAACTGCACATGAAGTTGGATGATTTCTTGTAGTGTTATGAATGTAAATGTTATTCAATTACTTGTTTCAAAAGCAGGATTGTTTCTAAAGGAGAAATTTCTAGGCTTGTGAAATGACTAAAATTTCTATTATTTTCCATATTGCTCAGTCCTGGAAGAGAGATTGCCTCCCTTCCAATGAGGCCTCATAGTGTTCTAAGGATATAAAAATAGAGATGCAAGGAGTACATTCTCTTTAATAAGCAGAGCAGCTGTCAACTTGTAAAAAGCTGAGTTTGAGTCAGGAGTCAGCCTATCCACACAGCACTGTACCTCCTGTGGCCACACTCTCCTCCCCTGGAGTTAGTTTCCAAATGATAATGGAAGGATTAAAGGGAAAGAACTTCTGCTCCAGGAAAACAAATTCAAGATGGAACATAGAAAGAACTTGGGTTGACCACTGCATGGAAGACCAAAGAAATGGTTGAATCTTCTGTTTTGAAGAACAGATGGTAAAAGCTTCCAGCCCAAGAGGATTGAAGGATTCCTGCCTGATTTGAAGATGAGCAAGAAGAGACTGAGGCAGGAATAGAATCCAACACTATCCCTGACAAAAAAGCAGTTATTGGGAAAGGAAACACATCAAGCTCTGATGAGGGAGGCTGTCCAGAGAGCCTCTCATAGTCAGACAGTCTGAACTGCAGGGCTGTGAGCTTTCTTGGTCCCTAAACTACCTAAATTTCCTTCAGCTATTTTCCGAGGATTTTTGCCAGGCAGGTGATGGGATTTCAAAGCTCATGTTGCTTCATTATCCCTATGTGAAGGATGAAAGGCAATCTTTTATTAAGCTAACCCTGTGACTGCAGCTCACTGGTTCTAAAGCCACAGGTCATGATCTACAGATCTGTCTCCCAGCACTGAGATGCACCCAGAGGCCCCAGAGTTATTTGCCATTTCAGCTTTACAACCTTCCACACTCACTGAGCCATAAGTTTAGAGGAATTTGGTATAGCTTCAAGAATGTTGACTTTGGAATCTAAGAAACCTGAGTTCAGGTTCAAGTCTCAGGGCTGCCAAAGAACTAGCCATGTGATGGTGGACACGATCCTTACTCCTCTCTGCTTTTATTTGTTCTTCTATATCATGGTGGTAGCTACAGCCCTCTCTTCCCAGCATTTTTTTCAGGACTGAAGTGAGATTATTCATGGGAAGCACAATGACTGTCACTAAGCAAATAATAACAATGGCCAAGTTCTGATAGTTCTCAGTTTCTGAAAAGACTGCTTTCAATATGCTACTTACCATAGTTTTGTGATGACTCCCAGGTCTCACTTGGACAAAAAAAGCTATCAACCACCTCCATTCCTATTAGTAGAAAAATGAGGAGGAAAGAGGAAGCAGTACATACGCTGCCTCAGATTCCCAAACCTTTCCTTCTGTGTCTGGGCACTCACTTGCGTTCAAGAAAAATTGGAGCCAAGGCCTGTGCCACACACTCTAAAGTAGCATTTGCAATAGCTAAACCAAAAAGGGCTCACTTTCTCAGGAGGTTTGAATTATTATATTCCAGTTTCTTACAATATGCTGTGGGATAGTACAAGACCTGCCAACAAGTATCTGTGGTTTTCAAATTGAGAATTATTCAATTGGCAGGAATAATACCCAAGCCCTGGTAACCAGGAAATATGATTATAGCATTCAAAATTGTCATTTAATGTGTTCTTCTCCATCCAGAAATTCTCCACCAAAGCGATGTGCAAATGAGGCCATTTTATTTTATTGACATTGCACTATTATATATCTGCTGTGGCTTTTCCAGGTGTTGAATTGGTTTATGAAAGCCTGAACATAAGGCTTTCACCACAAACATGAGTATTAAGGCTCTCTCAGACACCGGTCACTACCACCTGGCCAGCCTTTCTTTTGGTGCCCAGATCTCTGCTGAGACATATTTCCAAATACTGAAACCTGGGCTCTTTCAATAACAAGAATGACTCACCTTAGTTGTAGGCAGCATCAAAGCCACCCATCTAATTGAACAAAAATACTAAATTACTTTCCTTACAAGATGTTAAGCAATTACATGACTTTGCTTCTCATTTAGTTGACAGATTTAGAAGTTATAAGAAATCAAATCCCAAGTTTCTGAACCCCTTATTATACCATCTACAAACTGTGAGGCTCCATATTCTTCTGGCATCTTCCTTTATGCTTCCTAATGCTAGCAAATCTGACACTTACCATTAAAATTAATATTAAAACTGCTCAGTGTGGTGCTTGTGATGACAGGAAAACACAGATTGTTTTTCTCAAGTTTTTGCTTTTAATTCTGCCTGGTGATTAGTCCCTCTGATAGTCCACAATCCTGTTTAAGTATTTCCAAAAGTCCTTTGTGCTGCTCCTAGCTCAGCATGCCAATCCCCTCCCTACATAAAACCATGACCTTCAGCCTTCTGTGCTCCCACATGTTTGGCTCAGTTCAGTTCAGCCTTTACTGATATCTCATTTTGTACAGGCACTACTAACACTGAGCTTTATACCACAGACTAGTGCTCAAGCTTTGAAGAGAAACTGTCTGGACACCCAGTGGTGATTTGGAATTGTAGAAATGAACAGCCAAAGTTCCCTGTGTGCCTTTAAGTGACAAACATTTCCTGCACCTTATCTTAAGGAGTGTTCATGATAATCCTTAGTAGGTAGGTAGGTGGTAGGTAATGACAGCTTACCTCCCCCCACTCTGCCTAGAACTCTACTTGTCCATCTCTTACCAATCACTGGCCAAAGGACCAGGCAGGGATCTTTGGCTTATAGAACCAGTGGGAGCTACTCAGTGTTGCTTGGGATGGAGCCAGTAGCTTTATGCAACCTGGGATTATGTGCAAAGGGGATGCACATCTAAACAAAACTGGGAATTTCCTAGGAAGAAGAGAAGAAAATAAATCGTGGTCACCTGTACTCCCCCTATATTGTTGACTTTTGCCTGTTCTATGTCCTAGTGCTTTTCATATTTCTTTTCTTTCCTACAGCTCTGGTCAAAGCCCTCTATATCTCTTTCCTAGTCATGATAACAGTATCCTAAGTAAGCTCTCTGCTCCAATATTTCCTAGTCTGTCAATGAAGTTTCCTCAGGTACACTAGATCAGCTCTCCCTCTTATGCGTACTGGCTTGCCAGCAGACTATTCATTGGAGGCCATCAATAATTCACACCCCATTTAGCTTCCCAGTTTTACCTCACACAAATTATTACCCAATGAAATGATGCACAATTGGGTATTTTTGCACAGGTAGGAGGATAATTATTTCAAAGGGCAAGTTAAAAACCAGGGAAGCTCAGAAAAGATTGCTTCTGTGATAACCGTCCGTATATTAAGTCATAGGGCCCCAGCATGGAATGAGGAAGATAAAATTTGTGATAGTAATGCTTTGTGTAATGATCCTGCCAGACTGACCTGCTTTAGAGACACCTTTAGGGCCACCTTCCATCTGGAGTTACAAAGTGATCCTGACATCCTCTAAGACATCCATAATCCCTGGATCCATTCTGATGCTCATGGCAACACCTATCCCTCTACCAATACAAGACTACCAAATATCCAGTGACACTTCTGAGGCACAGAATTTGGAAAGAGGAGCTGTACATTTAGTTAGAAGAGTCATAACCTCTTGGAGAATCACTGGTCTTGTCTTTTGTTTTTGCATTATTTCTAACATTAAAGTGAAACACTACTACAAAAGTTAAGGTGTTTTGGCTTAAATTACCTTCAAATACGATAGGACCTTTTATTTTCATTCCCTCCCTTTCTTTCCCTTCCTCCCTCCTTCCCTTTCTTCCTCAGTCTCTGTCTCTCTCTCCACACATACGGCTCTGAAATATAAAGAATATAGATGTCAATATGGCAAAAAGAATTTTCAGAAATTTTGCTGACTTCATAACTGCCTCCAAAACTCAGGACACATAGTGCCACTATCTCTAGTTCAGGTGTGAAAGAATTACATCCCCATTTTCTTTCTACAACGCTTCCCAGTTTATTCCCTCCTCTGCCCCATCTCACAGTCTCTGCAACAACTGCCTCATGGCATTCAGCTGGAGGACATTAAGGCAAGCGAGAGGACTGAATCTCCATGTGTGACGCTCATGTCACACGAGAAGAGTTCATCCAGAGAAGGGAGAAGGGTGCTTTGCAGAGCCTTCTTTGGAAGATGAAGGGAATCATCTCCTACTAGGTCCAAGGTATTCTGGCTTCTTGTAAGGAGAAGACAATACTCAGAATCATCGGTGTCCCCCTGAGGTTAAGGATCAGTGGATGAGAGCTCAGCAAATATGGGGAGGTAGAGAGCTCTTGTCTGTTACTATAAATGATCTAGGGAAAGGGACATAAATGTTACATTAGACCCAACTTTTTGTTTCTTCTTTATACTTCATGCCCAAGCATCTTGTCAGTTAATGGCTGCCTACAGTTGACTGAATCGTATTAGTATCTCCTTGGAAACGTTATTCTCCCCCTCTCTCTCCATACTAAGCATGCAATCCTGGAGCAGCATAGTGAATGAGAAATGAAAAAAGTATTGAAAAATGAAAGAACCCTCTCCTCCCTAATAAGAGATTTAATATTAAACACAAACTTAAAGGTTCAGGCTGTTTGGTAATTGCTACAACTACTTCTTTAGAGTTTTCCAGTCTTCAAATCATTCGGCTCCTGAGATGTCTGGTTCTTGAACCAGTGAGCTCTGCCTGCCTTTACCTGCTTTGTTAAGTTCCTGTCAAAGCTGAGTTCTCCTCACATTGAACTAGGTGAGCTGATGTGTGATCAGAGCTGGGTAGGCACAGGTTCAGTTCAGATCTTGGGAGTTAAGCAAAACTGCCTGAGTTCCAGCTTTGGGAATTTTTAATCATATAAGGTAGAACAAATGGTTTGTCTTGATCTATAGGCTAGTCCAGAACACAGATACATGATAATACCTACAAGGCTCTTAGTATATATAGTGAGTTCTCTATAAACATACTGTTCTCAAAAGATAGGACTTTCTAAAATCCATTTGATATAAAATCAGTCCTAATGCACTTTGCCATAGCTATATTCTTACTCCTTCATCTTCACCTTTGAGTAATATCAGTTACCATATGCAGTTTTTCTTATACATGGACATATTTTTCTTACTATATCGGGTTCAAGCCTTCTACTTTCAATATATAGTTCTTATTGAAATAAAAAGTTCATATAACAGAGATGTTGGAAGAAGTGGAATGATTATGGACAGTGCTCAGTATGGAAGAACCTAACACCAATGGAAATGCCCTTCAGAGACTCAAACAGGTTGGGCTTTTACTGTCAAAATAAAGAGCAAGGATCAGATTCACACAAACACCTGCACTTCATGTGTGGTGCAGGGAAAGTCAATAAGAACAAAAGGGACTTTTCAATTTTTCAAAGAAAAATTCTGGAAGAACTGGTAACCCATGAAGGAAAAATGAAATTAGGCCTTTTCATATCATCAATAAAAATCTGTTCCCATTGAATTGGAGACAAGTCCATGAAAAATAAAGCTATACAGTTTTCAAGAAGAAAACATTTTGTGGCCACAAATTGGAAGACTTTCTTAAAATGTAAAAGAACAAATAGTACATGAATGGAAAATTTAACAATACTAATATTAGAAATATTTATTCTTGAAAAAGCATCATGCTGGAAATAAGTAAACTACAGAGAAACTTGCAACACATTTAATCAACAATGTATTAATATCCAAGAAATATGAAAACAAATCCTTGAAGTCAATAAAAGCCAGGGCAAAAATGGGCAAATAATTTTCATAAAAGCAAAATATAAATATCCAACAAATTACCAAAAACGTGCTCAGTGTTGTCACTAAGATTATTGTATTTTACATAAAAACATAGAGCTTTGTTTCACATGCATCAGAAAAGGGAAGAAATAAGAAAAATCTTATCTAGTGTTTGTGAGAATATTGAACAATGAGGAAGCTCATATACTATTGTTGGGAGACAAAATTGGTACAAACGCTGAGTCTCTATTTGGTATCACCTCTTAAACTTTAAAATGTGCTATTTTATAATCTATGTCTACCCTAACAAACCACAGAATCTCTTGCTTATATGAATTCAAAAATACATACAAGAACATGGACAGTATTATTGTCATTGAATAGCAACAAGGCAAATGTCAGTCATTATTTGATTGAACAAATAATCTGTACAGCCAGGTAATGGAGTGCCATACAATACTGAAAACAAAAGATGCATTAAAAGCCAGATTAATCTCAAAAATATTAAAAAGTATTAGAAAAATTCATACTATGTAGAATAATTCTATTCACCTAAACTAGCAAATATGCAAAATTGTTTAGTCTACAAAGAAAAGTAAGAATATGGTAAGTGTAAAAGTCATAAGGACTTGTCTTTTTCTCTTTATGATCTGGTTGTGTATTTCATAATTTTTAAAAATTGAAATGATCAGATCCATAAAAAGTTGTAAAAATAGTACAGAAAAGTCATCTATATTTCACAATTTTAAAAATATGCCTGTCGCTTTTATTCTCTTCATATAAAAGTAAAATGGAAAAACTAATAAAGAAATGAGATTTACAGAATATGAACTTTACTCAGTGATAGCTTGGGAACTTGGAAAATGATTTTTACTTGTCCTAGTTTTTATCTTGGAGATATGAATAGCAGAGTGCTGTGGCTCCCACTGACCAGGTGAAAGGAACAAAGTAAGACTGCAAGGAGTGTCATGGGAGTTTTTTTGTTTGTTTGGTTTTGTTCTGTTGTTGTTTTTTGTTTGTTTGTTTTTTGAGACAGGGTCTCACTTTGTAGTTCAGGCTGGTCCTGAGCTCACTATGTAGCCCAAGCTAGCCTTGAACTCACAGCAATCCCCCCGCCTCTGCCTCCGGAGTGCTGGGATTACAGGCACGTGCCACCACACCTGGCAAGGAGTGTCATTTTTAACTGCATAGATGGGAAGTTGTGTAATTCTACTTGATCTGAGATCACTTTCAGTGTTCTTACTAGGAAGGCAATAGAACTCTCACTTTGAGTGTGTGCACAAATTATTTTTTTCTCAAATTGGAAGATGAGTTTAAATTACATGGAGATTCTCAGTGTCCATCCAAAATACCCTTGTATTCTCCTAAAAACTTCAAGCCCATTTGAATTTTATTAAATGTGGAAAAGTGAATTGCCTTTGACATGAATCCCCCATTTCTTTCTATCGGTTCATAGAAATCAAAGATGTTATTGAATTAGGTTTGCTGTTAGCTGAGCATGCTTTTCTAAACAAAGAGCCACAGGATTTGAGTCTAGCCTGGAAGAAAATAGAGCTGATATTCTTCCTGAAGGCAGCCCAGTAACTCCAGTGCCAAACAGACCTGCCCCGTAAGCCTGGATACAACATTTGTTAATTGAGTGTTAACTATCCTGAGGCCAGTTCTTCATAGGTAAAATATAATGAGAAGACCTACTTCAAAAAATGGCCTAAATCTAGGCCAGAGGATTAGATCAGTGGTTCTGGCGCCTGCCTTGCAAGCACAAGGTCCTGAGTTTGATCCCCGGTAACCACATACAATGCTGGGCATGGAGACTCACGCCCACCAACAATCAATACCACATACCACAGTGCTGGGCATGGTGGCTCACACCTGTAATCCCAGCACTCGGGAGGCAGAGGCAGGAGGATTGCTGAGTTTGAGGCTTGCCTGGACTACATAGTGAACTCAGAGCCAGCCTGAACTACAAAGCAAGACCCTGTCTAAAAAAAAAAAAAAAAAA
>PVIC010026430.1:0-24537 GCA_004025085.1 Thryonomys swinderianus | reverse complement strand
CCGGCAGGCAGGCGGACCAGGCGGAGGGACCCACTCCTCTTTCCTGTGTCCTTGTGTGGATTCCGTCCAGGATTTTGGGCCCACAGAGCCAGTGCGTGTGGACGCTGGTGAGGTTGGTGAAGCACTTGCTGTGTCTGTCCATCGTGCTGTCTGTGTGTGGATGGCGGTGGGCACTGTCTACACATGTTCTTCAAGCGCTAGGGCAGGGCAGGGAGGCGGGGTTTTGGGACCGCGTCCCCTCCGAGCGGGTAGGAAAGCGGCTCCGGTGTGGGAATGACGGGAAAGGGTAGCAGCAGTGGGCTGTCCGCCCGTGAGTGTTGAGAAAAGCCCGCCTGCCTCAGGGCTGCTGACCCTCAGGACACGCCGCCCCGGGATCCAGGCTGGAGACGGGCTCCAGAGAGGGGCCCCGGGCGCCGGGGACGGTGCCGTGGCCGGAGGGAGTGTGTCCGCCCGCAGGGACGGCGGCGCGCCGCTGTGCTGTTGGCATCGTCCTTGGTTAGCGGATCCAGGGACCTGCAGGTGCCGGTGGCTTGTGGCCCCAGGTACAGGTCCCGGGGACGGGCAGGGTAAGGTATTCAAAGCCCATTGCCTGGGGCGGGGCCTCAGCATGCTCCGAAGGGGTCCCCGGCCTGCGGCCCTGCTCTGCGGGTGCTGCCCCTCCCAGCAGCACTGTGCTGTGGTGGAAATTGCTCTGGTTTGGGCTCCGGTGGCCTCTCAAGGACAGAGACAGTTGGTTCTTTTCCAGCAAGAGACCCAAGGAAGGGCTTTGATTGGTGTGGGCCGAGTCATGTGATAAGAATGCATCTGTTTCATTGGCCAGGTCTCAGCAGCCTCCTGGAGCCTGAGACTGAGGGTCCCGGGAAGGATGGAGAGGCTGTTATCAAGGAAGGGGGTGGGGTGGATGTGAGTGGGAGAAACGGGAGACACTTGACAGAGCACCGAGGGAAGAGGGGCACCCTCTTCCCTGCAGATGGGACGCCCGGCTGGGTGTGACTGGAACGTGGCGAGGCGGGGGTAGAACAGAACGGAAGCGGGTCTACTTTCTAGGGCTGCTGGGAAGGGCCCATCAGAAAGCGGCGTTAGGAGAATCACTCTTGGCTGGACCCCACCCCGGCCCCGCACCGGGAATGCGACTCAGGACCTTGTGCTTGGCAGGCAGGGACGGCGCCACTGAGCCGTGACCCAGCCCGCTAGGCTGATGTTTAATGAAAGGTGACTAAAATGAACTCTAGTTAAATGTAAGTGAAATGCATGTTTTGTTAAGAACTCAACTGTAAAGAAATATTGGGAAGCACAAGGAAGGTAAATTGTCCCAGTTCTTTAAAACAGCAGATTCTCTCCTAAAGTCTGTTTTCAATTTTTTTTTTTTTGGCGGAACTCGGGCCCTTGTGCTTCCAAGGTAGGTGCAGTAACATTTGAGCTAAATCCTCAGCCCCTAACATCTGTTTCTGAAGACATTTTAGAACTGTGGGTTGTGAGAGGCTAGACATTATGTATCTGGGTGTTTCAACCCCATCAGGTATAATAACTTGGGTGTTTCATTTGTAGGTTTTCAGTTCCTGAGCTGGCTCAGTAGCAGCCTCTGCGTCCTCCTCGCTCTCTGTGGGGTCCGTCCTGGAGCCGGGGGAGGAGGGGTCCTGGGCTGCGGTGGGCCCGGGGCTGGTGCTTTTTAAACTCACAGTCAGGGCTGGTCTGTGCAAAGGTCTCAGAAGGGGGGGGAGGGGTCTGGAAAGGAGGCTGCGTGCAGGACGCTGGGTTCAGCCGGGCCTGGGGTCCCTGTTCTGCTGCGGCCCTGGACCCAGGAGGCCTCCCAGGCCACGCGCGGTGGAGTCTGCCAGGTGTCCCTCCGAGGCCTGTCGTCTTCGCTGCCTTTTGTTGGTTGTGGTCTCTTGAGGCCCTTTCTGGCCATTTCCTCCTGGGCCCACCTGGCATCCCTGCCGGGCTGGCCGAGCTGTTGGGTCAGGTCAGCGCCGTCCCGGTGGCGTGGGCTGGGTGGGCGGCGGCTCCTTGCAGTCGAGGCTTCTGGCCTTGTCTCTTGTATTTCAGTGTAAGGGGCCCAGTTTCTCAGTGTGGCTCAGTCATTCAGAAAAGGGCTGTAGATGAGGGTGCTGGGCGCCAGCCAGCCCTGTGGTCCTGCGCTCTCAGCGCCAGGAGCAGCCAGGTACTCGGCACCTCCGATGTACGCCCCGAGCATCCAGAAGAGGCCAGACTGAGCTCCGCGGTCTGGGGTGCGGGGCTGGGCCCTGGGTGCTGGTGAAGGCGGAGCTGAGGACGCCGCCCACCTGGCCAGTAACTGCGGTGCGAGGGAGGCCCAGCGAAGTCGGCCCTTGGAACAGTCACGTTAAAAGCCAATTGCCTTCCGAAGGCTCTTTCTCTTTGCATTACTTTCTTCTTTTTTTTAAACCTCTTGTGTTGATAAGGGATTTCAGGGAAGCTCTGGTTTTTCTCATCTGTAAAACCTCAATTCCTTTTTATTAATCTTCCTGTTCCTGTGGAATATCAAAATTAATCATTTCTAAAGAAGCTACTCTTCCAACACAGCGTTTTCCCTGAGCCAAACCTCGGTGCACACGTTCTCGGCCGGGGGGGCATCACTTGTGCTCTGCGCGGGACGCTGTTGTTCCGGGAGACCTCGGAAGGACGCGAGCTGAGCTTCCTAAAGCTGAGGACCGGGGCCCGCTTCCTCCGGTGCGTGTCGGCGCGAGCGCGGCGCCGGGAACACGGCCCGGCCGCGCCGGAGGTGACGTCGTGGGGCGTGGCGCTGCCGCCAGCTGCGTCTGCGCAGTCGTTTTCCCAGCCAGGTTCAAAATACCCGACTTTCCTAAAAACCGTGCACGGTGTGAGCTACTCTCTCTATCAGTTCAACTGAAGCTTTTTTATACCAAAAATAAATACGGCCCCTCACGGCCGAGCCAAACTTGGAGCGCGGGGCTGTTTCGAGCCGCCCCTCCCCACCATCTCCACACCATTCCCCCACTTTTAAAAATTTAAACCAACCTAGTTCGATGCATTCAGCGGAGGGAAGACCTCGGGGTCGCCGGGGGTCAGGCTGACACAGGAGAAACTGCCCGGAAGGCGCCGCCGCCCTCAGCGGCAGCCGGCGGTGACAGAGGGAGCGAAGCCGTGACTGGACCGGGAGTCCCCTCGGCTGCGGGGACGCGCGCGGCGCCCCAAGCCCTGGCGCTCTGCAGCAAAGCCGGTGCCGGGCGACGCTCACAGCGGCGGGGCGAGCTCGAGGCCCGTCGGACCGGGATCTGCTCCGCGGCCCGCAGCGCTGGCGGCCGGGGGCGGCACGCCCAGGGGAGTGGGAGGCCTGGAGCTCCGTGCGGCCGGCGCCAGTTCCTGCTGGAAGCGGAGGGGCTGCGGAGGCCGCGGGCGATGGCCGAGACGGGCCCAGCGCAAGAGGCCAGTTTTATTCAGCCCGGGCACCAGTGTGGCAGCCTGCCGCGAATCTAACCCGCCGGCTTTCCCAGCCGGGCGGGCGGCGGCTCTGACTCGAGTCAGCCGTCGCCTCACCTGACCCGCTGGCTCCTCGCACAGACCCAGGGCGGGAGGTCGGGGCTGCGCCCGCTTCCCACGGAGCTGGGCCGGGGAGGCCGAGCCGCCCCTCCCGGGGACACCGCCACGACTCCCAGGGTTGTGCTCAAACAACAGATTCCGCCGGGGCCGTCCCTGCGTCGGCGGCGTCGTGGCTGTTGGTCACTCACTGGGCATAACCGCAGGCTCCCGAGCAGCCCTTTGCGCAGATCTCCGAGTGACGTGCGACTTCTGCCCCTCGCAGAGCCCTGCGGTTTGATCTTCAAACAGGTCTGTAAAATGTGTTACTCACTGCGGTTTTAGAACGGGGGCTCTTGGCTGCAGAGAGGTGCGGCGCCACAGCCGGGGCGCGGGGCGGGCGGGACCCGGGTCTTAGGCGCCAGCCTCCCGCTCGGGTCACCCGCAGAAGAGGGGTCCAGATCGGGTGAGCTTTTGAAAAGCATCTGCAGGAAGCTGAATGAATCCTGTTGCCTTGCTACGGTCGGCTAAACAACGAGCCCCAAAGATGCCGGGTCTCGACCGTGTAGGCAGAGGTGCCCGCAACTGTGGCTCGGGAAGGCCCAGGGTGGAGCGTCCCCAGGTGTGAGCAGGCGGGGCTGAGCCCTCCAGGCGTGATGACGGGCACGGGAGTAAGAGGCAGAGGGGGAGCCCTGACCCCAGGGGCGCAGCCAGCGGCCCTCGAGAGGTCGGCGCGGTGTGAAGAAGGGACTGAGGTCCAGACTCAGGAGGCTGAGGCGGGGGAGTCGCTGGATCCCCGGATGTGAGGGCAGTCGGGAAACATGGCTGGAGTCACCTGCTCCCCTCAACGAATTCTAGAAACAGAGGAAGGGGCGGGAAGACGTTCCTGCCCTCGGGCCGCGGAGGGAAGCAGCCCCCAGACACCCGGGCTCCCGGTGCTGAGGCTGGTGCCACACTTCTGATCTCCAGAACCGTAAGAGGGCCTTCCACGCCCCCCGACCCGAGGCGCCCCGTGACGGTGCGCGAGCCGTGGTGTGCCCCACAGGACAGCGCGGCAGCCGGGTCTGTGTGAGCCTCAGGGCTCGAGCCCGTTTCCGGGGCTCAGGCGGTCCACTCGCGCCCCCCAGTCCGGCCTCTGGTCCCGCGTGGCTGCGGTGCCCTTCCACGATTCAGGCCCATCAGTTTTCCCCCGTGAGGGGAGACAGAAACAGGTGGAGTTTTCCACTTGTAGTTTACACCCCACTGCTCAGGGCTGATGCCACGTCGGCGGCTCTTCGGACAGGTGTCTGTTTTTCCGGAGCTGACAGTGGCTTTTTAAGAGTTCAGTTATCTGTAAGAAGGCGAAATTCAGACGGCCTCAGAAAAACGGAGAGCACCACCTGTCCTCAGAGTGGGAGGCGGACCACAGAGGGTTTACCTTGGTGGCAGAGATAGGTTGGCACAGCTGTCTTCGTTTGTTTCTCTTACTAAATTCGACTCTGGAGGAATATTTGAGTTTGTGGTTCTTCTTTAAACAAAAAAGTGCAGGATCTGTATTCTTTCATGGAGTAATTTCCTACTTGGCACATAATGTGGAAATTCATGGAAAGTGAGAGAGGGGGCGGCAGACTCGAGACAGGCGAGGGTCTTGGTTTTCAAGGAGCAGAAAACCCAGTGGATTTTAGAAACCACAGGGCAGTGGGTGAGGTGAGGCCTTGGGGAATCTGCTGGACCAGGCACTGGGGGTTGGAGGGAAGAAAACCTATGAATCATTAGAAACCAGCCAGAAGCAGTGGCTCACGACTGTCAACCCAGCACTCGAGAGGCAGAGGCAGGAGGATTGCCTCGAGTTCAAGGTTAACCTGGGCTACATAGTGAGTTCAAGGACAACCTGAACTACAAAGCGGGACCTAGTCTCAAAAAAATAAAAACAAAAGCAACCAAACACTAAACGATCATTAGGAACCCCGGCCAGTTTGAGGTATTGAGAATAGCCCCAAGTCCACCTCTTTTGTGGCCCAGAGTAGACGGTCCCTAGTACAGCGATTGACTGCCAAGGGCATCTGACGGCTGTTGGTGTGGACAGGTGGGGACTGCAGCCCAACACTGTCGCCGGGGGCTGAGCAGCAGAACCAGGCCCGGCCGGAAGTAGCTTCCGGGTCTTCCTGGTTATCGTGGCCGTAGTCTTTGGGTCCCCTCTTCCTGCGCCTAAGCCGCCTCAGGATCCTAATGTTCAAAAGGAGGATGTTTATGAGGAGCCACAGTCCACTTTGTACAGTACCTGCCGCGCGTCCTAGGAAGGCGTAGGACGTCCCACCGGTCTCGGGGAAGCAGGGGCTTGTGCGGCCTGCAGCTCTGCCCAGGAGCTTGGGCCCCGGCGGGCCTGGGGTTCACGCTGCTCCCCAGCTGCCTCTGGCGTCACTCCAGCCACAGGGCTCCCTCTGCTGCTGGGTGGTCCTGATTTCCCTCTCCCCCAGCCCTCAGGGGTCCGTCAATTCTTTTACCGGAAAGCGCACCTCTGGCCTTACACATGTGCCTCCTCGGCCAGCAGCACCTTGCTCCGGTGGAAGGACTCAGGGCTCCGAGCCCCTGTCCCCGGTGCTGGGTCCTGAGGGTGTTGTTAAGGGGGCTTCTTTCGGGAGAGGATTGGCTTCCTGTGATCATCGAGCCAGCGGGGGTCCCGACAGAGGCTTTGCCGCGGCAGTGCTGCCACTTGCGGAGCTCTTCTGTCTCAGGGTGGGCACAGATGGCAGCTGACGTGTCGTGGCTGACCGGCCCCTGCGGGCTGCGTGTGCAGGGCCTGGACTCCCGACCCTCCCTGGGCAGCAAGGGAGGGCCGTTTCCCCTGCAGGTGCAGAGGCGGCCCGAGCCGGGGACAGCAGCACGCCACGGGCAGGACTGTGGCCGTCGGGGACAGCTCCCGAAGCACGGAGGGGTCTGCGGAACCGACCCATCATCCTGCGCTCCGGGCTGAAGCAGCAGGGCCTCCGAGCTCAGGGCTCGGACATCTGCTGGAGCTTGCCCCAGGCCTGGGTGGGGGCGGATCGATTCAGTGGAGGACAGTCCCTGGGGCCCAGCGCAGACCGCTGTGCGCGCGGCTGCCTTGCTGGCAGTGCTCCGGCCACCGGGCACCAGGCGGCCGACTCTCTGCCGGGGAGAGGCCGGCATGTGGCCCAGGGCAAGGGCGGTGCAGGCGCAGCCTGCCTGACAGGTCCCTGCCTACGGGTGGCCTCCCTCCGACCCGCCACGGGGCCCCATCCGCAGCGCGGTGTCACTCTGGGCAGGGACTTGGCACCGTGAAGGGATCAAGATGACACAGGGGACAAAGGAGCAGGCGCCGGTTGGTCTGGTCCCCGCTGGGAGAGGACTCCTCCGGGCCTGGGAGTGAGAGGGCTCGTCCCGCGGGGGGATGAGGCCCAGGCTACCTCGGCACCTCACCTGCGGCTGTTGGAGTCGCTGGGGCTGGAGGGTGCCAGCAGGGGGCGTCGTCTGCGCTCAGGGCCAGGTCTTTGTGGAGCAGAGGAGACACACTAGAGCTGGCTGTGACCGACTGCATGATCTGTCCTCCCAGGAGGCAGAGGCAGGCTGGTTTCAGCTCAGTTTGGAAAGGCCTCTGGTAACAGCTAGAACTCTTCCGAGCAGAGGGGCAGGAACCGGAAGAGGTTCTTGCTTGGGGTGGAGTTGGTGTAGATGACTGTGTTGTCTCCCCAGTGCTGAGGCCAAACACCTAGGGCTCCCAGTGAGGAGGGGGAAGCCTTGTTTGGGCTCACCGTGTCAGTGCACAGCCCGGCAGTGCCTTTGTTGGAGGCTGCGGTGAGCCGGAGTCTTCATGGTAGAAGTGGGGGTTAGAGGAAAGCCAGCAGCTGGAAAACAGTGGGGGAGAGGGGGCCAGTGATGAGACGCCCTCCTAGGCACTGTCCTGCGGCCTGCTTCCTTCTACTGTTCCACTTCCTACTGGTCCCTCAGAGGTGAACTCAGCAAGTGTGTCAGGCACTTCCTTATCACTAGGACAGGAACTTACAGGAGAGGTCGATCGGGTTCATGGTTTCAGAGAGTTCAGTCCATGGTTAGTGGGTCCAGGGAGGCATGATGCAGGGCCTGGGTGGAGGAGAGCTGCTCACACCATGGTGACCAGGAAGCTGAGAGAGAGGGGAGGAGCCAGTGTCCAGGCCATGCCCAGTGACCACTTCCTCTGATCGGGTTCCAGAGGCCCCACCGAGGACTCGTGCAGTCCAGGTCCTAACAGCACGTCCACAGCCTCCTGTGAAGTCCCTCTCTGGCCCTGGCCCAGCACTGTACACTGTGACCATGCCCTCTGAGTCTGATTTCTTGGGGGTGCTTTATGCTTAGCTTATTGCCTGCATCGTCCTCAGTCTCGTGGGCACCTGGTATGGGTAGCTTCTCTGCACGGCCCTCAGGGGCCGGTCCTGGCTGCCTCACGCTGGCTGTTCTCACAGCCGCTGCCGACGTGGGGCTTCCTGCAGCTTGTCCTGAGGGCGGGGCTCTCCGATGTTTGCACCTCTCTGTCTGTGCGTGTGTGGTGCTGGCTTAGCCTGAGCCGCTCCGCAGAACTGGACAGGATCTCCCGACTGGGGCACAGACCTGCCGCCTGTGTTCCCAAAGTCTGCAGGGTAGATAGGCTCTTCTTTCTAAAACACCTGGATGCAGAAAGTGAAAACCTTTCTCCAGCTGCTGCGGCCCTGGGATGTGAGGACTCCGGGGCTCAGGGACCCCTCTCCGAGCCAGGCCCCTCCCTGGTCACACTCTGCCGAGGCCCCATCTCCCTGGGACTCTTGAACAACTACAGCAACGGAGGCAGAGGATGGGGGTCCTGAGCCCCATCATGGCCTGACCCCCAGAGGTCATTCTCAGTGACTCCTGACTGATGGTTAGTCCTGGAGACTGAACCCAAGGCCTTTGCTCCAGCCCACTTTCTACATCTATGAAAATTTCAGACAGGCTATCCTGAAGTCCCTAAGTTGCCCAGGCTGGGCTACAACTCAGTCCTCCTGCCTCAGCCTCCAGAGTGCTTCCCGAGGCACGGGCCGCCAGGACTGGCTGCACAGGGAGCTGCTCAAGAGGAGCCTCCCTGACTTTGTGCCCACCCAGGCCCCCGGTGAACGTATGCAGTGCAGTGGTTTCAGTGTATTCGCAGCTGGGTGACCCTCCCCACGATTCCAGGACATCGCAGCGTCACTTGCCGGGTCCTGCCAGCTCCTCCGCCCTGGGTGACCAGGCGTCCACCTCTGGCCGGCTTGCCTTCCTCAGATGTTTTGTGTAAACGGAACCCTGTGATGCGTGGTCCTGTGACCCGCTTCTTCCGCTGAACTGCAGGTTGGACCACGTGTTAGCTCTTCATTCCTTTTTATTGCCAAACAATAGTCCCTGGTGTTTGTACATTGCGTTTTGTGTGTCCACTCATCGCTGCTTGACCTTCGGGTTGGATCTGCTCTCTGGCTCCTCCACTGAGGCGGCTGCTGAGCACGTCACGCACAGGGCTCCATGTGGACCTCTGTTCTCGCTCCCCTTGGGGTGGACCCGGGATTTCTGGGTCATGTGGTAACTTCGTGTCCATTTTTGGAGGGCCTGCCAGATGTTTTCCAACGCAGCTGCACCATTGTGCAGAGTATCATAAAAGCGATTTCATCACTGCGCCGTGGGGATTCCTTTGGGAATTCAAGCCTGCGCCAGCCTCACCCCGTCTCCGCTGGAGATCGGATCTTGCAGGGTAGCTCGAAGCGCTGACCCAGGTGGTCCAGGTGCACCCGAGGGCCCTGGGACCGAGTCAGGCTCCGGCTGGAGAGATGACTGGCCCTGCTGATCAGGAGAGCCGGGGTGCAGTGTGGGGTGTCAAGCAGAAGGAACCAGAGCAGTGATCCCTGCTGAGGACCGGGCACCTGTGTGGCGAGGGTCCTCTTCCTCGGTGCTGTCTGGGAGGAACTGAGCCGCAGGTGCTGATGGGTTCCCAGCCCGTGCCTGTGAGCCCGGCCTCCTTGTCTCTGAGGTGCTCAGGATGGCGAGCGGCCTGCCGGCTGGAGTCCTGCCCTGGCCCTGGCTGGTGCGAATGCAGGAGCAGGTGGTAACGTCAGGCAGCGGCTGCGAAGGCCCAGCACGGTGCCGAGCTCTAGGGACCCCGGCTGGCGGCCCGGACGAGCACGTGCGCGAGGTGGCTGTGGCCAGGCTCAGCCCGCCTCCCCCCTGTGTTCGCAGCCACAGCACAGGGTACGAGAGCGAGAGCCACACGACACCCATCCTGTGCGGCGCCCAGTACCGGATCCACACGCACGGCGTCTTCCGGGGCATCCAGGTGAGCGCTGGGCCTGCCTCTGCCGCCTCTCCTGCTGGGCTGTCCACAGGCGGGCGTCGGGGACCTTCCCTCTGGGTGGCCTAGGACAGGGGGAAAGTGAAGCAGGAATGGGCCACGCCCACAGCCGAGGCCGTGACAGCTGTGTTCCTGTCCCCGGGACGCCGTGCCCTTCGGCTCCGTGGCAAGTGGACTGAGCACCCAGCCCCGCGGAGACGTTCTGACTGGCATCTCCCTCCCAAGCCGCACTGTGCCGGGAAGGGGAGGCGGAGGCGCGGGGCTCCAGTTAGGTCCCAGTCCCACGGCAGGGCATCAAGGGCAGGAGGCGAAAGATGCCCCTCTGCCTTCTCCCCACCAAGCCCGCTGCTCGGATGCCCTGGGCAGCTAGGTCCCCTCTGCCCACTGTCTCCCTGAGGGTCCCAGGCGCCCTGATGGCCCAGCCACTGACCCCGGGACACTCCCCTGTGTGCACCAGAGCCGTGCGCCGCCACAGAACCTCTTTCTCCACAAAGAGCGAACTCAGAGTCCGGGTGGAGTGGGGCTTCCAGGTCACAGGCCTGCTCACGTGGTCCTGGACGAGTCCAGCGCCGTGGCCTCGGCGTGCGTGTCTGTGACGGGATAGGGCGCTCAGAGGCCCGGGGGCGCTGTCCCCCTGTGACGCCGTCCTCCCAGAAAGGGACCTAGAAAGACATGGATGGTCCCCGTCTTTTCTGGTGTCACAGACGCGGTCCCGACCCAGGTCCCGCGTCCGCCTGCTCGCGTGGGGGTCCGGTCAGTTTGGGGCACGTTCAGCAGCCGTGGTGGGCCGGATGGAGAGTGTGAGGCGGGGTCTGCCGGACCTCTGCTGCGGCTCCGGGTGGCAGCCTAGGCGGCTTCGCTGCTGCGCGTGGGACCCCCGCGTACCTCCCCGCGCAGGGCTCGCCGGGGCTCCGGTGTGGAGGGCGCCCCGGACCTCCCAGGCGTGGGCCCCGCCTCGCTCAGGCCGTCCCACAGCTCCTGTCCCCGCGGGGCTGCTCGCGGGCGCTGACGGCCTCTGTGCTCCACCTCTGCCCAGGACGTGCGGCGCGTGCCCGGTGTGGCCCCCACGCTGGTCCGGTCGGCCTCGGAGAGCAGCGAGAAGCGTCCCTTCATGTGCGCCTACCCGGGCTGCAACAAGCGCTACTTCAAGCTGTCCCACCTGCAGATGCACAGCCGGAAGCACACAGGTGCAGAGCCTGGCGACGGGGCGGGGCTTGAGGTCAGCTGCGCAGGCGCAGGCGCAGGCGCAGGCTTCCGCTCCCTGGGCGGCCCAGGCTGGGCGTGGCCGTGGGGCCGCAGCTCCGCCCTAAAGCCGGCAGAGGCGCCGTGATGTCTCTGGGACCCTCTAGAACCCCTGAGGAGAGAGGAGCACTCCCCCCCCCCCCGAATGGCTCTGTCTCCTGCTGGCCTGCAGGGTGGACGAGGCGGTGTCCGGCTTCCCAGAGAAGTGTCGGGGACAGGGACCCAGGGGCTGGTGTGCCCTTCATAGCCCTTGAGAGACAGACCTTGAATAACTTGTGAGGACTCCCAAGCCAACGAGGCCCGCCCAAGAGGGCTCGGCACAGAGCGCTAGCCTGGTCTGGGCCTTTGAGAACACGGGGTTGCTGTGGCCGGGCCCCGCTCAGGGATGGCGGGAACCGCGTGGAGGGCAGTGTGGGGCCTGCGAGAGGCCTGGGCTCCGGTTAGGTCCCAGTCCCACAGCCATGGCATCAAGAGCAGGAAGCGAAAGATGCCCCTCTGCCTTCTCCCCGCCAAGCCCACTGCTCAGACTCCTTGGGCAGCTGATGTCCCCTTCTGCCCGCTGGCTCCCTAAGGGTCCCAGGCGCCCTGGTGGCCCAGCGCTGTGCGTCACACTGACCCCGGTACACTCTGCTGCGCACACCAAAGCTGTGTGCTACCACAGGACTTCTGCCCTCCTGTGAAGGCTGTGGGAGCCCGGAGACGTGGTGCCAGAGGACCCACAGCCCCTACTGCAAGCACGAGACTTTCCTATGAGACTTTAGTCTTGCAGGCATCATCATGCAGGTGCCATGTTCGTGGTGTTCTTTAATTCCCTGCACTGAAGCAGGGAGAGTTGGATGGGGGCCAGGCTCAGAGCCCTCCTCTAAACCCTGCCTAAGAGTGAATGAGCAGGGAAGGCCGCAGGGAAAGGTGCGGAGACAGGAAGAGGATGTAGCCAGAACCCTTGTAGCAACCTTCAGTCTGCCATGAGTCCCACAGCGACAGGATTAACAACCAGCAAACAGCAAAATTGGAACCTTAAGAAAAAGGCTGGGCCTGGGCTAGACTTTTGCTACTTTGAGCAGCAGCAGCAGCAGCAGCAGCAGCAGCAGCAGCAGCAGCAGCAGCAGCAGCAGCAGCAGCAGCAGCAGCAGCAGCAGCAGCAGCAGCAGCAGCAGCAGAAGGCTGGATACCCTGAGCTCACTGAACCTTTATTCAGTACCAAGTCTTCACACCCAAAATCTTAGCATGCATACAGCAGAGTAGATATCCGCAGTGATCCCTGTAGTTGAAGATCCTGCAGGGCGGAGCAGATGTCCACCAACAATCCCAGTAGCTGATCCTTCAGGGCAGACGCTGTAATCGTTCACAGTTCCCGACAGAAAGGGAGGACTGTGGCCACGTGTAGGACAGATGTGGGGAGCAGAGGGGCTCAGGTAATCCTGGGGTGGGTGAGGGTGGCAGAGGAGAGGGGTGAGCAGGGGGTGACAGCGGCAGGGGCAGGAGTGGGGGCAGGTGACAGTGCATGTCCTACACGGGCGCTGGGGCGAGGTGGGTGTGAGTGCAGCAGCAGAGAGAAGCAGGGCTGCTGCGAGGACGATTGGATGCGGTCTGGGCAGGGAGGAGGGCTTTGGTCTGACCGTGAAGCTCTGCGTCGTGTTCAGGGCCGGCACAGGAGTCGGACAGAGAGACCAGTGGGCAGCTGGTGGCTGCCGGGGCAGGGCACTGAGAGGTCAGGAGGTTGTGCTCGGGGAGACCCGGGCGGCCCGCGGTCTGCCAGACCTGTGATTCAGGCTCTCTGGAGCAGCAGGGAAGCCCAGGGCTGGTGTGTGCACTCAGGGTCAGCTCGGGACACTGTCCGAGCTTTCTCTGTGGAGGGCAGGGCTGGGGCTGCGCAGGCCACGCCCCTCTCCTCGGGTGGAGGGACGGACAGACAGCACAGCTGCCCCAGATGCTTCGCCCCTGGCATCATCCCGCATCCTGCAGCGTGGAGTTCCCATCTCAGTTCTGCAGTAAGAAGCCACAGTAGCAGAGGATGCCATGAGATGTGGGCCCGTGCAGGGCCACCCAGAACTCCGCCCGACTCGGCCATGGGTCAGTGCTCTGGTCTCTGCCTAACTGTGCTGGCCGGACACTGTACTGTGCCTGGCAAGGATGCCCGAGCCTCTGTCCCTAAGTCCTTGCCACTGTCAGATTCTGGCCCAGTTTGCAAGGAGGACGCTGCCCCTCTCGGTGCTATAAAAGCAGAGCCAGAAAGGGCATCTCGGCCCCAACCCAGCGCCCACGAGATGCCCCAGGCTCTGCCCCTCCGAGGAAGCTGGTGTCACTCTCCTGCCCTTGCCCTTGCCCCCGGCCCCAGCCCTCCTGTAGGAGAGGTGGCCTCTGGCAAGCCCACGTTTGCAGGAGTGTCTCAAACAGAACGTGTCTCCCCAGGTGAGAAGCCGTACCAGTGTGACTTCAAGGACTGTGAGCGGAGGTTTTCGCGCTCCGACCAGCTCAAACGGCACCAGAGGAGACACACAGGTTTGTGGGGTGCTGCCGAGGCTGCCGCCGCCTCTGGGGTTCGGGTCAGCTTCTGGCTCTTCTTTGTTGAATGTGGATGAGAGGGTCGGCGTCGTTTCGTTTCTGCAGGAACTTTCTCTTCATCTGGAGACTTTCCTTCTCTTAAAGAACAAAAAAAGGGAAAGAGAAGGAAATGTCCCCAGTTCTCCCACAGAGCCGGTCATGTGCAGGGCCAGCGATGGGCTGGTGACAGCCAGGCCCACACAGGACCCACTCTCAGCGCCAAGTGGGGTGTTCAGGTTAAGGAGCGCTTGTTCCCAGACAGAAGCAGGTCCTCAGGGTCTTGGTGCAGAATCTGCCGGTTGCTGCTGGCCCGGGGCGCTGGGGACCCTGCAGCCGTGGCTGAAAGCCGGGCACCGCCAGCCCCCGTGGAGCCAGCCTGGGCTCACGGGCCGCACGTTAGGGCCTTCTCTGTCCGTCTAGGTGTGAAACCATTCCAGTGTAAAACTTGTCAACGAAAGTTCTCCCGGTCCGACCACCTGAAGACCCACACCAGGACTCATACAGGTAAAACAAGTGCGTAAACTTTTCTTCACTTTTATTTTTCATTATTTTTGGCGAAAGACGGTGGGGTGAGGCTGTGTGTGCTGAGGGGCTGGGGGCCTGTGTGAGTGAGCTGGGCCGTGTGTGCCTCTGAGGGCTGCGAATGATGCCGCCGGGCTCGGGGTGGTGGGGACGTCTGTCTGTCCAGACAGAAGGGAGGGAGAAGCCAGGCCTCTCTCTGGAGAAGCAGGAGTCCTAGCAGACTAGGTGCAGCCTAGAGCCCCGCGTCTCCCCGCTGGCCAGGGTGACAGCAGCTGGTGCCTGTTGTCCTTCTCCTGTGGGGACACAGGGACAGCAACCCCTCCTCAATGCAGGCTCGTGCAGGGCTTTGCTGCCCACCCCAGCCAGACTGCTGTGGCTCCTGAGGGCAGCGCCCACTGTGTGTTCTCTGCCGCTGGAAGGGGCAGACACTGCAAGTGATCTCGAGTTGTCTCTGCGTGCTGGCTAGGGAGTGGATCTCACTCCATTCGCAGACGGGGAGCCTCGGTGCTCCCTGGTCGGGTGACTTGTTCCAAGGCCCAGAGCCAGTGAGTGGGACGCTCGGGCATCCGGCAAGGGCAACAGTAGCGGATGGCCAGGCCAGAGGGCTGTGCCAGCAAGGGGCCCCCTGGAGGAGCAGGTCTGGGATTTGCCCCCCAGGAGTGGGTGGGAGAAGCCAGCTCGGGACAGTGGAGGTGCAGTGGCCTCCGAACCTGGGGGGCCCAGATCTCAGCCCTCCCAGCTAGCACAGAGCCTGGCGTCTGGTGGCACGGCATCCCGCCACCCCCTTTGCTCCTCCTTGACTGTCCTGAGCTCACCCTGTTTGAGGAAGGCGCTCTCCCTGTAGCAGTGGCATGTCGCCAGCACTTGGTTGGATGCTGTCTTCAGACCTGGGGGTACCACGTGCAGGCACATCTGTCCTGCTTTTCCTGAGCAGTGGGCAGAGACAGCAGTGTTCGAGGAGATGTCCAGGCAGCTGAGGCCCTTCAGGACTGGGAGGCTGACAGAACAGAGGACAAGGCGTCGCCAGACTGGGGCGGCCTGGTCTGCCAAGTGGGGCAGTGTTTTCCTTTCACAGACGCCTGTACGTGGGCCTGGGGGTCAGTGCAGCACAGGGTTGGTGTAGAGCCAGCGTCAGCACTGAATGAAGCCTGCTCCTCCCCTTAGGGAAGAGTGGGAGACCCAGTGTCCTGGGCCTTGGGCCCCTGCACCAGGCTGCGTCCGTGTGAGATGCAGAGAGGACGTGAGTGGTGATGTGCAGTCCCTCGGGCCCCGCAGCCGCTCACGGACGAGCCCCTGCTAGCACAGGGCTGACGCGGGCTGGGCGGTGCCGGGGCCAGTCACCCGGGCCTCTGCTGTCCCTGACCGGCGCTGTGCCCACAGGTGAGAAGCCCTTCAGCTGCCGGTGGCCCAGCTGCCAGAAGAAGTTCGCGAGGTCGGACGAGCTCGTGCGCCATCACAACATGCACCAGAGGAACATGACCAAGCTGCAGCTGGCGCTCTGAGCAGGGGCCGCTCCGCGGCTGGGCGGGGTGTGCGTTTGAGATCCCTCCTCATGCCCTCTAAGAAGAGCCTGGAGTTGACTGTCCGCCTGCGTCCGGCTGCCAGGACACGGATCCCCCAGGTTTGCTGGAGGAGCTGCCATCGCTCTGCTGACCTTCAGCTGACCTGGAGGCAGCTGGCGGGTCCAGTAGTGAAGAGCCCAGCCCCACTTGGCTGGATTTTCCGCTCTGAGAACCACTGTTGATAAGGCCCCCTTCTCCCGTTAGGCTCATTGTCACTAGGAATGGAGCGACTGTACCACTTCCGTCCCGGGGTATTTATAGCCAGGGCATGGTCCGCGTCTGCTCATGTCGGCCTCGTCACGGTTTCCATTACTAACAGCCGCGGTGAGAAGTCAGTCCGCGAAGCGCAGGGGCGCGTCAGGTGAGCGGCCCCTGGAGCCGGCGGCCGGCGCCCCTGCGTGTCACGTGGCGGGAGGGCTCCAGAACTAGCCAGCGCCTCTGCGGAGCCCGAGGAGCAGTCGGGTCACGCGGGCGGCACTAGCATCAGCATGGGCCGCAGATTGTAGATTCCATTGCGACCTTTTTCTTTTGACTTAGAGTCATCAGAACTGTACAGAAATCCTCATACAAAAAAGGGGTCTCACTTTCACCATTTGGGGTGTCCATGGAGTGTGCAGATCACAATAGCTGTGTTGCTTCAAGCTGTGGAAATTTAAGAGACTTTGAAAGAAATTAGGGGCTGGTCCAGAACCCCCACTGATGAGACCGTTCTCGAGTAACTTAAGTGACTGGGTCTATAAGTACACGACTGCTTGTGGGGAGTTGTCGGCTACAGGTGGTGTGTGTGTATGTGTGTATTGTTTTATTTTTTAAGGGCAGGAGTTTATTATTTACTGTTGCTTGAAAATATTGTGTAAATACAGATCTGATGATTTCCTCTTCGAGAACTAAATTAGAAAGTGTATAATACTAGGGCTTCTCTGTCTGTGTTGATCTTATGGCCTGTTGTTGATGACGCTAAACTTGTAACCTGCATTCTCACACTGCTCTGATTAAAGTCTCTTCAAAAAGCAAGTGGCAGGATTCTGTTGTCCTGCGCCTCTTCTCCACAGGTAGGACAACATCACCCCATCGGCGCCGAGGGCCGCAAGCCCATCAGGGCCCTGACCCCGTGGGTCTGCCGTGCGGCCAGGAGCCAGCAGGGGCCGTCTTTCCCAGAAGCACCGAGTGGCCCGCAGCTTCCCCTGGGCGGGCTTGTTCTCACAGGCTGGTCACACACTGCTCCCTGTCAGGTGGGCAGGAGCGGCGGGGGGTGCTGGCGAGAACTGGGCAGGCCCCGGGAGCAGGGGGCGTCTCTGAGCACCATTAGCACCGGAGCTGAGCGAGGAAGCCGCGGCAAGTCAGCTCGAAGGCAGAAGACGGCTCTGAGCCCCGGGCACTGTGGTGACCCGCAGCCCTGCGTGTGGCTCCCCAGGTGCAGACAAGGAGATGACCTTGGTGCAGCCCCGTGATCTCAGTGCACCCTGCGTGGCCCGATGGCACTGAGATCCTTCCCGTGCCGAGGCGGGGTGCCCGGCTGCTGGGGCCCCTCTGGAGGCCCCGTGTCCACACCTGGCTCTCGCGTCACTGTTGTTAGAGCGAGCGTGTGACTCATGTGGTCAGGCTTATCTCTTCCGGCCAGAGACAGCCTGCTCTGGAGAAGCTGGGACCAGCAGGGTGCAGGGCAGTGGGCTGTAGGGGCTCGGAGAGGAGGCGCTTCCTCTGCCGGGAGCCGGCGCTGCCTAGCTGGCCGTGTGAGGCGGAGCCACAGCTCTGGACAGTGAGCAGCTGGGGTTCACTCCAGGTCCCCCTCTTCTTCAGCTGCAAAGGACAAGGCCTCTACTTGTGGGTGTAGTGAGGGCTAAAGGTTTAAACCTGGGCAAACAGCTAGTGACTAGCAGTGCCCTGCAAGAGCGCAGCCCAGGAGAGCCAGCCCTGTGCGCCTGCCCCCGGCCCAGGCCACGCTGCTCGTGGGCGGGGCGTCTTCGTGCCCAGCTCTCAGCTAACACCGCGCCTCTCCGGTGGCCTGAGCTGGAGGGGAGATGCGGGGCTTCTGGCCAGGCTCGCCACACAGACCACGTCTGTCCTCTGCGTCCTTGGCAAGTGCGTGGTGACGGGTGGTGCGCCCCTGTCCTCCCCGCTCTCGGAGGCTGGGGTAAGAGGCCCGCTGTGCGCTCCCAGCCATGCTGGGCCAACAGTGGGCTCAAGGCCAACTAACTGCATAGGAAGACCCTGTCTGCAAAATGTTAAAAAGTGCCTGGTTGGGGCCAGAGATTTAGCTCAATGGTTCCAGCGCCTGCGTTGCAAGCGCAAGGTCTGGAGTTTGATCCCCGGTAACCACATACAATGCTGAGTGTGGAGACTCATGGCCACCAATAATCAATACCACATACCACAGTGTCGGGTGTGGTGGCTCACGCTTGTCATCCCAGCACTCGGGAGGCAGAGACAGGAGGATTGCTGAGTTCGAGGCTCGCCTGGGCTCCATAGTGAGCTCAGAGCCAGCCTGAACTACAAAGCGAGACCCTGTCTCAAAAAAAAAAAAAAAGTGCCTGGTCTGCACATGTGGGCTCCCCAGGGGCCGCATCCCTTCTTCTGCCCCTCCTCGGTGGCCCCAGAGTCACCTGGGGCGTCTGCTTAGCACAGGCTGGTGTGGAAGTCCTGGGTGGACCTGAGCACCTGCGTCTCCCTGTCTTGCGGCCCCACCACTAGGGAGCTAGGTCGCACTGCTGACAGGGACTGAGAGGCGCCAGTGAGGTTTGTCCCCTGTGACAGTGGCTGCAGATCTGCGGGGGCGGGGCACTGAGTGCCTACTGGGGCTGCTGGCCCCCAGGAGCCGTGCTGGGTGTGGGGGAGCGTGTGGAGGCCACAACTCTGTGTCCAGCCCACGAGGCCCTGCGGCACACATGGTGGGGACAGCCCGGCTCCCTGAGCCTTGTCCCCCGTGAGCGTCCTCATGGCTCTTGTGCGGACACGCGAGGCCGTCCTGTCTTGTTTGCTGCGAGCACCCTGCCAGCCCTGCCAGAGACCAGGGGTGGAGCAGTGCCATGACCGCTGACCCTCCCGAGCTGACAGGACCCCAGGCGGGGCAGCAGGCTCGGGGGGTCACCGGCTCATGTGCCCACCCCATGTGGCCCTCACCTGCCCATCCCAGGCCTGTGCACCCCAAAATCAGGAGCAGCATACTGGAATCAGAGGGGCCGGGGTCCCGTCAGGCTCCAGGAGATGACGGCAGGGCGGGCAACAGGCGCCTCCCCCGCACCCAACAGCACCATCTCTTGGCAAAATGTGTTTTCCATCAGGGTTTTCTTTTAAGTACCGGAACTCAAGAAGTGACACCACGTAATGTTAGTGGACAGCAATAAAAGGGAGAGATTGGAAAATGCATTTGGAAAGTTCAAGGTCAATGGCCGCTCTGTACGCGGCATCCTGCTTTCTCGGAGTGCCGTGAGGAGCTGCCCGACAGCTCCGGCGGGCCGTGGGAGGGGCGTGGACGGGGATGAGCCCCACAGACCGACTGAGCCTGCCCTCTGCGGCTGGCCTTCCCCGCAGGCTCTTGTCCAGCCAGGGGCTCACAGGTGTCCTCACGTCGGCTTTTCTGACTCTAGAAACAAGAGCTCTTGTCACTCCCCAGGCGGGGAGGGGGGGTGCCATCTCTGGTCAGGGCTCTGATGACGCGACCTTGGACGACCTTGGGTGCCTGGTAGGGGTAGAGTGTCTGGGTTGCTCTTCATCTAGGGCCGGCAGGGGGCGCTCCTCTCTCCTCTCGGATGCCTCCAGATGAAAGTGCCTTTGAAGTCCCCACAGGTGGCACCAAGTGAGGGAGACTCGGATGTTGCTTGCAGGCAGGGACCACCACGAGCCAGCAGAAACTGCTGCCCCCGCGAGTAGTAATATCCACCACCGGCGGTAGGACCTAAAGGGCCTGTTAGTGAATCGGGGTGGTCTCTGCTCACCTCTGCCGGGGCCGCCCGGAGAGGTTAGGGGCGGCAGTGTGGCACGTCTCCCAGCATGCAGTCCTAGCTGGACTCTCTCACCCCTCCTGGGAGCCCCCAAACTGCCTAACCCTTAAAGCCTCGGCCTTAGACCCTCAATCCTCAGCGCACGCCTGGGGACCTGGCTTCTCCTGGTGCATCCCACCAGCCTGGGGAGAGGAGGAAAGGTGGGGAAGGAACTGGGTGACCTGTCTCAGGGGAAGCTGCAGCCAGTTAGGGCCGGGGAACTTCCCCTTCAGATGCAGGCCCAGGCCCCGGTCCTATGGACCCTTGCACATAGCAATTAAAACTTTTAAGCCTGTCCCTGAAATGAGTTCATGTGATTTTTGAGAATCCACAGTTGTAGATTCATCTCAAAGCATAGCCCTCTGTGTGAGGACCCTGCATCCTACCTGAAAAGGAGAAGCTTGCCACCTCACCTGACCTGCTGGAGCCCCAGTGGGGCTGTAAAAGCACATGTTGGCAATTTACCTGGCGCACAGTGTTCAGAGCTGGGGCCCTTGGGAGGGCTCTGTCTGCAAGAGGGCCTGGGGCAGTGGCTCCATCTCCTCTCTCTCGCCCTGTGGTGGCTTCTACCATGCAGGCCCCGGCCCGTCTGGCGGCTCCCTCTCAGACATCCAGGCTCCAGAATGTGAGCCAATACATTTCTCTTGTTTATAAATAATCCCAGCTCAGCTATTCTCTTACAGCAGCAGCAAACAGGCCATGACAGCGTCTAATGCCAGATCCTCAGCTATTTCATTTTACTTTGCCAATTTTCCTTTGTATTAGTCCTTGTAAGGTGACATGCTTCGTGGAGAGATGGACCTGAACCTGCTTAACAGCTGCTTTGTTTGGTTCCAGTGTTTTGTCCTGTGTCAGCCAGCTTCCGGTCACATGACAGACTCCCTGAGATGGTCACCTTAATAAGGGAAGTGTGGCTTCGGTTTTCAGAGCTTCAGTCCATGGTGTTGTGGCCCCGCTGCTGTGGCAGCAGAGTGTGATGAGGCAGGAAGACAACCGAGAAGGTTGGTTGGCAGCAGGGTGGCCACCAGAGACCTGAGGGGGTGAGGCCAAGGCCACACCCCGTGACCTGGCTTCCGCCTGCCAGGCCCGCCCCGTAGGGGTCCTCCCGCTCCCTGCAGCTCCGCAGGCTGAGTGAGGTCCAAGCCTCCAGGGCACCGCCGCTGAGGTCACCCAGGGCCAAGCTGCAGCACCTCGAGGTTCACGTGCCGGAAACGTGGCCCCGAGTTCCTGTCGCGGGACTCAGAAGTGGGCCATGGTGTGTCGCTAGGGCTCCATGGGCCTTGAGGTGCTCCCCGTGCGGTCTAAACGGCGGGCGGGACCTCGCTGCCTCCCTGTGCCCTGCAGCAGGGGGCCCGACGAATGCCAGGCTCGCACCAGCCCGTGCCAGCGTCCAGGGAGCCTCCCCCTCTGCAAGGGGCGCCCGCAACAGAGGAAGCCGACCGCGACCCCGCAGCCCGCCGCGGCCTGTCAGGTGGGTCCCCAGCGCGCAGGCCCCGGTGCGGGCGGCGAGGCCTGGAGCAGCGCCGCCGCAGGGCGCAGGAAGCCACTGCGCGGCAGCCACTGCGCCCGCGCCGCCCCCGCCGCCCCCGCCGCGCTCCCCAGAGCCGCCGGGCCAGTCGCGCCTCTTCCCGCGCCCCGCTGACCCGCCCGGCGAGGCGCGCCCGGTGCCAGGCCCGGCCGGGCGCTCGGGCGGCGGGAGGCGCGCGGGCTCCGGGCCGCGGAGGATTCAGTGGCGGGCGGGCCGGACCTCTGCGCCGATAAGGCGGCGCGGCCGGCAGGTCTCATTTTTCACCGGCCATCTGCATCCAGTCAGAGCCGGGAGCTGGGCGCGACGGCCGCCGGCGGGACCTCCTGCCTGGACCTCGTGCGCCGGGCGCGGCTGGCCCGGCGGGCGGTGCCCACGCGCGGAGTGGCCGCACTGCTCGCAACCAGCCCTGTGGCCGTTTGTCACCGCGTGCGGCGGCTTAGCGCGGGGCTGGCCGCTCCGTAAATCTTGAGAGCGGGTTTTGTGTTCTGAATTCGTCCTGCTGCTCGCCGCTCCCACCGCCCATCTGTGCCCCCTCCGAGCCCCCGTCTCCTTCATTCCTCCCTTCTCTCTGGCAGGTTGGAGGTCCCCGGCCTGGCCGGCTGGTCCTCTGGCCCCTTTTCCGGGGCTCTGTTCTATGGCCGCGCCAAGGGACATCCTGGGGACTCTGTGCAGCCAGGGTTGCCGAAAAGGTCGGGCTGGCCGCGGGGCTGCGCGTCCCGGGAATGTCCAGAGCCAGCTGGTCAGGAGGGGCTCTGTCCGCTTTGGTCAGTTCCTTCCCGCGGTGGACAACAGGCCCTCTCAGCCACCTCCGGACGCCGCCGTGACCTTCGGCTCGCAGATATCTACGTGTTAGGAAGTGAGCTCACTCACTTCCGAGCGTGAAATCACAGATAACTTCTCACGTACTCATTTCGCAGACACGCATGGTGAGCCCAAAGTGCCCGGCCTATAGTTCATCCAAGAACCAAGCATCGCCCTCTTCCTGAGGGGCTTGTGGTCTACTAGCAAGAGGATCAGAAATTTAAGTGGGGAGGGCCGGCGTAGGGTTACCTGGAGGCCAGGCCAGCCTGAGTCTTGAAGCATGCATAGTTTTTCAGGAAGAAAAAAAAAAAAGGATATTCTAGGTAGAAGGAATTAAAGAAGTTCAGAGAAGAGGGAATACAAGTGGTAACTGAAATATATAGTGAGTTTATATGTAAAACTCTGCTACAATAAAAGACACATTGCTAGGAGCACCAGTCTAACCCTCCGCCCTCTGTGAATACAGGACCCCCGCGCTCCCGGCAGCTTCCGCAGCGGCTCTGGCTTCCTCCTTTCGGGGTCTCTACCCGGGGCCGCCAGAGTGAAGGCGCGTCCCGCTGCCGAGCGCCACCTAGCGGGAAGGCAGCGCATGACGCGCAGCGGTGCCCTCATCAGCCTCATTCAGGGACGTGGCACCGTGCGTGACCTCTGGCTCTTCCTCAAGGTCAAGGGGACCGTGAGAGGTCAACGTTTCGAATCCATTCGGGACACTGAGGCAGCCTGGACGGCGCAGGTGAAGAGCTTCCGGAGAGGACTCCAGAGCTGCTGCAGGAGGCGGCCAGGCGGCGGGACGGGTGTTCGAAGCCGGGGGAGGGCTTGAGGGGGTTCATGGGACTGTCTTTCCCTGTAGTAAACCGAAACACTCCCGTGTTTTCCGCACACCTCCTGTCTTGGTTTGCCTGGAGTCCAGGTGAGGAAGGGAGCTGGACACAGCTCAGAGTCGGACAGCCCAGGGGTCGCCGTGGGGTCGCCGCTGTTCTAGCCCCGCAGCCCGCAGTTTGTTGTTCCTGTGGAGAGTCCCTCTGTCGGAGTCTCCCCGTGGGAGGCCGGCGGCGCCTGGTCCCACACATGTGGCCCCACAGGGAGGCTTGAGGGGGTGCCTCCCTGCATGTCCTGACCTTTCCGCCGCAGCTCCGGTGGCTGAGGGTCCCGGGCCACGTTGTTCCGCTGGGGTCTGAGGCGGGAGTCTGGGGCGCGGCCTGACCACAGCTCGCTGCTCGGCCGGGTCCCTGACGCGGTCCAGCTCCGTGCTGCGTGTGGGCGCCGGCCCCCAGTGCGGGTGGAGGGGCCGCGGAAACGGTCCAGCGCCAGCCTGGCTGCTGCCCCCGGCCTCAGGCTCCCGGCCGTCGTCCCTGGCTGAGCTCCCCCTGCAGGTTGCGGGCACGGGCTGTGTGGCACTGCTGGGAGCGCCTGCCTTCTCCCCTCCTTGCCAGCCCTGGAGGCCGGGCCACTGCCGCCCCTCCCTGAGCCTCCCTCCCCGCAGACGCTGCTGCAGACTGGACCCCATCCTGGATCTGCTGTCCGTTTTCTGTCTCCACGGCGGGGCCCACAGGCCGAGTGGGTTATAAGAGTGGGGATGCCAGCGGGCGCGCTGAGCCACGGTGTCGCCCACTTTCCTCTTCCCGGCCGCTTGGGTGCCTGTGTCGGTTGTGGCGCCCCCCGGGAGTGGCCCCGCCGTGTGGCTGCGAGCTCCGCCGAGGGGAGGATTGTCTGAGCGTGTCAGGCGTGTTCCCACACGCGTGGGTCGCGGTGACTCAGGACTGAAGTCTGCTATCCCGGACAGACCCAGCGGGGACTTGAGCCGGTTCCTGCTCCAGCGCGACCAGGGCCGTGTACCCGCGGCGAGGGCGGGACGAAGCCCCGGGTGTCTGCCGCCCTGTGAGACTGCTGTGCCCTCGGCGGGTGGCGGGTCCCCCGGCCGGCCTCTTTCCAGCCCTGCAGGAGGCCGCTCGGGCCGGGGCTGTGTGCTGAGCCTGACGGACCGAAACGGCTGGCGGGGCCGGGCTGCCTTTCCAGGGAAGCGGAGGCCACTGGGCTGCCTGGAGCAAGCAGGGAGACCAGAGCCCGCAGCCGTGGGACCCGGAGACGGACGGCCGCCCCGGCCAGCTGCACCGGCGGGGCCCAGCCGGTGAGCCGCCTCCGGCCGGCTGCGCACTCAGACTCCCTGGGAGGAGGCCGCTCCGCCCCGTGCTCGGCTCGGCCTCGCCCTGAGGACCCTGCTGGCGCTGCGGGCTGCTGAAAATCTTGTCTAGATCTGGCTTCATCTTTGCATATTTGGCCCTTGACTTGCTTGGAGCCCTCTGGGCTGCGGGCACAGGGAGGGGGCCGGGCCCGCACTCCCCGTGCTGGGCGGCGTCCTCGAGCTGCCGGGGGCGCCCGAAGACACAGCCAGGCCGCGGTCTGTGTCCAGCGCTGGCACCCACACGGCACCCACAGGAAGTCATCAGCCCCTCCAAATCTCTTTCCCTCGCCTCAAATCTGAACCCAAACCGTGCCGGCTCGAATCCCCCTGGGCTGTGAGGAGACAGAAGTCGGGCAGTGGTTAGAACAGCCTGGTGTGTG